>JAHLWY010001068.1:0-30119 GCA_020002185.1 Paraescarpia echinospica
CAACAAAACTTTAGCAGTGTATGCCCGGCATTAGGTTTACAAAAGTTACTCTTTTTTTATAAATATGCAGCTAACGTGAGAGCCACCCACTGATAAATTTAATGTGAAGTATTTGGATGTGGAATGTTGTTAATTACAATTGAAATATAATAAAACCAAACCTATATCTTAATTATAAATTCAGACCCTAGTCATTTGCTATTCTTTAGTTTTAACTTTAAAGCCCACTTGCATATTACTAATTAGTATTCTGACCGAATGATTTCAGGGATTGGTCAAGAAGACCACCAGTCGAAGGTGAAGTTCTTTTTGGACTCTACCCGATTCTGCTGGCTCTTCAACAGGGGAGGTGTGAATGTCATCAGCTGTTTATGAAGGACAGTCTAAGGGATTTGGATCAGCTCTTAGTGGTTGAACTGTTGTCCCTGGCAACAGAACGGGTATTCCCATGTGGAGTTGTGATGTCGGAATGTTGAATTACCTCTCACGGTCACGTCTGCATCAGGTAAGAAATGAAAGATTCTAAGTACTGTGCTTGCACACAGTATGTCTGTATATGTGCATGATAATGTGTGTGTGTGAATTTGTTGTGTAAGTGGTGGTTAGCTGGTTGCATGGGGAACCCCCTTAATCTCTGTCAAGATCGCCATCACCCAAAATTCCATAATAAGGAAAAGTGCATCCAAAAAAGTCTTATCACTCAAAATACCATCAGTCAAAACCCACGGCAGTTAAAACCCCATGAATCCAAAGTTCAAAACCATTTTTGATCAGTCAAAATCTCATCACTCATTATTCCGTTAGTCAAAATCTTATCAATCAAAATGAACATCCGTGAAAACCCACATCATTGTAAAACACAATTCAAAACGCTGTCAGTCAAAGCTTCACCAGTTTAATAAGATTTAACAAGATTGCCACCCAGAGAATTAACTCTAGATGGCAGGTGGACAAGGAAGTCACTTCAATAGTATTAGTAATATCACTAGTATGACACAATATAACATGGCAAACAGTGTCAACACATTCAACATGAATTACGTTTAATGAAATAAAATAATATTTGCCTCCAAATGTGTTGTGAAGTTTGATGTCTTTGAAGATCCTGATATCACTGTAGCACAATGCTTGCATTTTTCTTTATAATTCCCCTCCGTATTGGCAGGTACTACACGTACAGACGGTTCAGCCAGACTCAGAGAAGTCTTCAACTGAATGACCCCAGCTCCTGCCACTGACCAGATTTTACAAACAGTCCAGTCAGTTATGCTGTATAAACTGTACATGGATTCGTTGGCAGACTGGCAGTCTTCATTGTCTTTGTTAGGCTGTAGGAGCAGGTTTAACACAAAAGAAGCCGGTATTACTCCAAAGTGTAGATTCCTTTGGAGTCCAAGTATGGGTAAATGGGGTAATCTGGAAATTCATTTGAAATGTTCATTTGTAATATAAAAGTAATATGTAAATTACTATTACATTGCTTTCTATTATTATTATTATTACTATTACATTGATTTTTTGCTCAACCTATTTCTATTACTTCACTATTTGTAATTGTTACTATTACATATTACTATTACCCCAGGCCTGCTCTGAAACCTTCATAGCAGCACTAATGGTTAACCCTAAGGCCTTTTCTTTTACTGTAGTACTTAGTACATAAACCCCCATTGTATATTGTACATCTTTGTTCCCATGTCCTGTGTGGGAGGCACTTACATTTCAATTACAATTTGAACATTTGCCACTTTTCAGACCATTTGATCAACCTGTCAAGATCATCTTGTAAATGCTGTCTATCTCCATCACGTTTAAACACTTTTGTATCATCCGCAAATTTCAAAACCTTACTTGTTATATGATCGTCCAAATCGTTGATATATATTTTAAGAATAATATAGGTCCCAATTCTGATCCCTGTGGTACACTACTCAAAACTGATTTACAGTTTGAAGCCTCCCCATCAGCCTATCTGTACCCGTTGTCTTCTATCAATCAGCAATTTTTCTATCCAGTTGATTATACCATTTCCTATGCCATGGGCCTTTAGTTTAAGCAGTGATCTTTGATTTGTCGAAAGCTTTCTGAAAATCTAAGTAGATGATATCTACTGGAGATCCCTCGTCTACCCACTGAGTGATATCTTTCAAAAACATAACATATTTGTTAAGCATGACCTCACTTTTAGAAACCCATGTTGAAATGGGTTTATGATGTTATGTTTAACCACAAAATCCACCATGTGATCTTTAATTAGTCTTTCTAATACTTTGCAAATCACCTATGTTAAACTCACTGGTCTGTAGTTGTCTGACTTGTTTGTCGAACCTTTTTAAATAATGGTATAATGTTTGCTTCTTTCCACTGGGTCATTCCATGTCATATCATTCACTCAAAACATTGCCCGACTCCAATTTTTATGAAATTCAGCACAGTTGTTGGCTCACACCAGAATATCAAAGTAAAACAAAATATGAAATGTAGGTCAAGTTATATTGAAGATCTTGGTCACTGAACTTTGACCTGATTCACATACCTACCATTACATTGATGCCAATAACTCTGCTGTTAATAAAGGTAGAAAGCAAGTAATACATCATTAGAAAGACAATAAACAGGCACACAAAGGTATAAAATAAAATAGAAAATGTCATGTAAATAAACATAACATAGTTTTCATCATTTGACCTTTGACCTCAGATACCCGAAAAATGTATCCTCCGATTTTTGTACAGTATCCTATACTATTGCAGAAGAGTTCCTGAAAATATTAGAGTGGGCAAATAATAATGTTCAGAGATACATTAAATTGAATACACCTGGGTGACTTACCTTTGGTTTACACAACAGTGGATGCAACATTGAATTTCATTAGTTCACCTTTTTCAGATCACTTAAGGTGGCTGCATCGGCTATTATATGCTTCTTTTGAATTAATCATTTCTAATATAAGTTTTGAAGATAAGCTAACCATTTTTCATAGAGTTTATATACAATACTCCAGACCAAAAATAATAGATTTTTTATGTTGTGTAGATATATTTAAATGTGTTTAAAGACAATTAAAAAATATGTCAAAAATCACCTTAAAATGGCATTTTATTTCATTTTGAGAAACTCCCCAAACGAAAAATGTGTATGGTTGTAAGTACAAACATGTTATTGACATTCCAATCCGTACTGCATTTTTGGCACGACCCCTTCACCAAACATAAAACCATCCAGTGTAATTTTTGGTAAACACAAGTCGAGTTCTTATGCCAAGTTATGGCTTTGTAAGTATTGTAGTTTTTATAAGAAAGTTACATTAAGTAATACTTCCTGGTTGTTACCAATAATACAACTGTCACCAGATGCTTGTTTTTTGCTTAGAAATGTGACTTTTTTTACTGGCATGTGGCTTATTTCAACACAATTTGACAGACACTTCTATTACTGAGATTTTCCCCCAAGGTTTTCCCACCAAGTTGTCTCATGATATTGTGTTACAAAGGGCCATGTGTTGAAGTTGTTGCAGTAGACAAGGTTGATTGACACCTGCTGGGATCAGTCACTTGTCATTGCAAATGGCCTCTGAGATTATCCGGAGAATAAACAAAACTAAGGCCAGTTTTTGGTGATTTGACAGCGTGATGTATTTAGGTAATTATAATACAACAGCATAGTGGCATGAGAATAACCAGACTATTATGATCTGCATTCATGGTGAATGGATATATGTTTGAACTGGGATGACGCACACTTGATCGTCACTATGGAAACATCGTCAGTTTCCAAGAATCTGAAGGGACTTTCCACAGACACACTAAAAATACTAGCTTTTAAAGGACTGATTGGTGACATATGGTGATGGTGCCTTGGTTTTTTTAATAGTACACATGTTCATATTGACACCTACTAATGTTCTATGAAGAAAAAAAATAAAGAAATCAACTGACATGATAGCCAGTGCAGCTACCTTAAAAAGCTACCAAAGGGTACCTTATAATGAAATGAGTATATACTCACATGCTGTAGTCTCTCTCTTAACATATTCAGATTCTTTGCAGGGCCTCATATACTTTTTCTGTGTCCTCTGGATACTGTGTCGTGGTGATGATCGATGTGGGTGAAGGAAGTTCAGGTCAGCCTCTTCATCAGCTTGGATAATATCCATTACATATGCCACCCACCAGTTTCCATCATAGATGGCCGTCAGATACTCTTTGATATCCATGAGACTGAGACCGTCACGCTGGGCTGTCACAATCTCATTTCTTCTGATGGAACATGTGAAATATATTGCTACTTCCAAGAGATTAAGTGATAATTGCTTGAAGAAGTGTAGCTTCTGTGTTGCTGCTATTGTTTTCGCTCTGCATACAGCTTGCAAGAAGAGTTGTTTCTTCGTAGTACTCTTCTGTGGTCAAAAAGTAGAATTTAATACAGGAATATGGGCTGATGCACATTCAAAGAGCTGCAAAATGTTTTGTCATATAATGAAGGTCAAGATCAGTGTCATCATTTATTATAGAAACTTCTGATTATGTACAACTGGGAATGCAACCCAGTCCATGGTAATGATACACTATACTATTATTCTAGGAATACCAATGGGGTCATTCCATGTGAAATCAATTACTCAAAACATCGCCCGACTCCAATTTTTATGAAATTTAGCACAGTTGTTGGCTCTGTGCTAAAGAATGTCAAAATAAAAATTCTAGGTCAAATATATTATTGAAGATATTGGTCACTGAACTTTGAACCAATTCACATACTGACAGTTACATTGATGCCCATAACGCTGCTGTTAATAAAGCTAGAAAAAGAAGTAATACATCATTTGAAAGCCAATAAACAGGCACACATAGGTTTTGTAAAATAAAAATATGTAAATAAAAATAAAATATTTTTTAAAATTTCACCTTTAATCTCAGATACCCAAAAATTGTATCCTACCATTTTTTTTATTTTTTACAGTATCCTATACTATTGCAGAAGAGTTCCTGACAATATTAGAGTGGGCAAATAATACTGATGTTCAGAGATACATTAAATTGAGTACACCTGGGTGACTTACCTTTGATCTATAGATCAGTGGATGCAACATTGAATTTTATTAGTTCCCTTTTTTAGATCACTTAACAAGCTCCTAAAGGGTTCCTTCTAATAAAATGTGCTGTAGTCTCTCTCTTAACATGTATTCAAATTCTTTGCAGGGCCTCGTATACTTTGTTTGTGTCCTCTGGATAGTTTGTAGATCCAACCAGTGTCGGTTGTCGGGTGAATATACGTTGGTATATCACCCACATGAACATGAAGAGTGTCACTGTGTCGTGGGTAGCAATATGATGGTGATGGTCCATATGGGTGAAGGAAGTTCAGTTCAGCCTCTTTATTAGCTGGAATAACATCCATTACATATGCCACCCACCAGTTTCCATCATAGATGGCCATCAGATACTCTTTGATATCCACGAGACTGAGACCATCTGTCACAATCTCTTTTCTTCTTATGGAACATGTGAAATATATTGCTACTTCCAAATCATTAAGTGATAATTGCTTGAAGAAGTGTAGCTTCTGTGTTCCTGCTATTGTTTTCGCTCTGCATATGGCTTGCAAGAAGAGTTGTTTCTTCGTAGTACTCTTCTGTGGTCGAAAAGTAGAATTTGATTGCAGGAAAATGGGCTGATGCAAATTCAAAGAGCTGCTGATGAGGTTTTTTTGGAACAGGTGCACAATAATGGTATCATATATGTTACAGTCAGAAATGACAACATAACTAACATGTGACACACAGTCATTACCAGCTTCACAATAGTAGCAAACAAATGGGTGCAATATTGCCTGTGCATTATTCCAAGAGAACAATTGTGCCTCATCTTGCAGGACGAAAAGAGTAGTAGAAAATGGCCTGGCTGAAGTGATTCACGAGTGTCTCTTAGACATGAAGACTGCTATCTGCTTATGAAATCGTGCCACAGCAAGATTTCAAGTTGGGTGTTGAATTCATGGATTTAATCATCTGCACTGAGTTTCATGGTTGGCAGTGTTGATCAATCAGTAGTTATCCATTTTTAAAATTCAATTTCCTTGATTACCTGGCTGTCAAATGTAATTCGTAGTCATTCATTCAAATCAATTGAGTCACCACACACATTTTGCAGAAAGCATGCGTGACTTGGTGGATTACATCGTAGTTGTGAAAGACAATGGTTGTAGTGAACCAGTGGGATGTGATCATTTTTGGTAAGTTTGCTGAGTTTTGCATTAATTTTCCATTCTGATGAATTGTGCAAATGCAAAGTTACAAAGAACTAGTTGCTTTTGCTTATGGACTCGTTCACCAAGAACAAAGATGGAGAGAAAGTCTTTTCTCTCATAGAATAGAATAGAATGCTTCCACAAACTGGATGCCTTTCTCTTTCACTAAATGTTTTGCCCTGTTTGCAATGAGGTATGATGTGTTGAAGAGTGTTGCTGTTTTCCGGATGCTCCAACTCTTTGGGATCACGGTCAATAATTTGATCTTTTCGCTTCTCTTGTCTGTTTTCCGGAATTTGTCCTTTAACTGTGCCATCATTTCACCAAAGTCTTTCTTACTGGAAGTAGCTGTTTTCTCATGTTCAAAGCATTTCTCAGGTGCAACTAATTTTACCTTCTTCACCACTGCTGTTAATTTTGTGCACCTTTTTTGCAGCATAGGATTCCTGGCCTAACTTTCGTTTTGAGAGTGGGGATTCACCAAAAATATCCAATGATTCATTGAGTACTGACAGTTCTTGCTTTTCAAAAACTGTTCTTTCTTGATCAGATATTTGGCCTTGATCATATTCTTGGCCAGACATTGGTGCGAATGAAGAAGCAGGTGATGACGAAGTTACTTCAAGAAGTGATTCCAGCTTTTCGCAACATTGTCTGCACAGCTTATGTTGTGTGGTCAAACCCAATGTTAGTTTCTTGAAACCAGTTCTGCAGAAACATTTCACAAGTGTTTTTTCTTTATTTTGTCTGGGTGCTATTTTAGTGGATCAGTACACCGTCACTAGTCACTAGTAGACTTGATGGTTACAGGCTGACTAAATAGTTATTTCATTTGTAATGTTTGAATGATGCTCTATATGCCACCAATCACATAAAATTACAGACATAGTAGACATGTACATGTGCATGATCTAGTCCCTCTGGTGGCTTATTGCATAACAATAATTCCTGGTGTATTGAATAACAATTATATAATTAGTAAGCATATATATATGGATTTACACAGCAGAGGTAGTACTGTATGTTTTAAGTGAGTTATCCTGTGCCATCCTGGTACAATTTGTCATCCCCGGGTGTACTCAATTTAATGTATCTCTGAACATTATTATTTGCCCACTCTAACATTTTCAGGGATATTTCGGAAATAGTATAGGATACTGTATAAAAAAATCAAACAAATCGGAGGACAGGTTTTTGGGTATCTGAGGTCAAAATTCAAATTATGAAAAAATATATATAATTTTTATTTACATTATACCTATGTGCGCTTGTTTATTGGCTTTCCAATTATGTATTGCTTGCTTTTCTAGCTTTATTAGCAGCAGAGTTATGGGCATTGTGACATTCAGTATGCGAATGAGGTAAAAGTTCAGTGACTTATATCATCAATAATACTTGACCTAGATTAAAAGAAACATTATTTAGATATTCTCATGTGAGCCAACAACTTTGCTAAATTTAATCAAAATTGGAATGGGGTGATGCAAAAATGGCCTAATAGTGATTGATTTGACATGGAATAATCCAATGCTATGTCAATTAGATCCACAAATTCACTGATATTTTATCACCCTTATTGTGAACATATAATTTTTAAATAGTTCAGAATCATTCCATCAATGGGTCAAAACGAAACTTACAATGAATGTACCTAAACAGTGTCATCCATCATCCGACCATCCATCTATCCATTAGTAGAGGTTCAATGGTTAGCATCTTTGCCATCATTGTTTAGGCAGCCACCCTCGCTATTGCACAATGCCGTGCAATGAAGGCGTGCCCTGCAGTTCTTTCAATTGCCCTTGCACGTTTCGTGCAGCCACCGTGTAGGAGGAGGGCACAAGCCATACTTGCGTCGGCGAGAGTGGTCCAGAAAGGAAGCCATTGCTTGCTGTGCTCATCCTGTTACCATCCCTATTGACCAAACACAGCGATTGCCTGGTGGCTAGCGGTTGACTGCTTCCAGATGAAAGAGGCTTGCAATAAGTACCTCTTGATATGTTTGAAGAGGGCAGCCTGGGTCGTTGATGACTGTCATTGGAGAAGAGTCGATGCCTTGCATCGGTGACAGTTGCAGAACCACATGTCTTGCTGATAAGCACATCAGTTCGCTCAATGCACTGCAGGTGAACTGAGTAAAGGACTACGGATCTGTAGTAAGCGAGATCATCGTCTCTCTAAGGCCTGGTGTACTGTTCCATGTAGTGCACTACATAAAAGTTGACAATAATGTGTCGTAAGTTGTTATGATATGTTCGTGTAAGGGGGCGACAGGGTAGGGATAGTCCTGTGAGACTTGACAGGGGTAGAACTTCAGCATTTATTTTACTGGACAGCAGGACTAGTAAAGACAAAAGTTTACTAGTCCGCCGAAAGGTTTACTAGTCCTGAAAATATCAAAACACAGCACAAAGTTAAATCGCAACAAATGTGTCAGACCGTCCATGGTGGCTGTGTTCAGTGCTTGAATGGCTCGCTCGCACACTGTGCAGAACATCAAACCCTTCCCCTTTCTATAATTTGTGACTGTCTTCGTGGTAAGACAACAACTTGTGGTCGCACTCCCAAACCATCAAGTACACATACTGTCATTTCTGCTGGTCGTATTGCGTGTCCCATTCATGCTTTTCCAGCTTGCGCTTCACTGCTGGTTTTGCAACCCCCAGTCAAGTAATGATACATTGTGTGTAAACGCAGACTAATAAAGCAATGTAGATGTAAACCATATTTGGAATCCGTGCATTTGAAAAGGGCCACCAATTGCACTCTTTGGTTGTACTCCTCTACCAGATACGCGAAACCAAACAAAACTATCATTCAGCCCTCTAAGTTAACTTTTTTGTCTAGGAGCCAACTGGCTTGTACCTATATTTTTAGGAGCCAAATTAAAAAGTAGGAGCCAACTAATTGTGTGTGCCTATGTATGCAATTGTGTTTTCAGTACCAATTTAATCCTAATTAACCATAGACGTCAGTTTGAAATATAAGTACATTTAAAACATGTATGAATATGTGGCCGGATACAAATGTTATGCATTATAACACGGTACACTGGCAAATCAATAACAGTCATATGTGGAATCCTTGAAATTACCAATAATTAACAGCAAATATACATGTGTATATAGGAACACTGATTTTTCCGTTTCAAAATTCTGTGTCAGAAAAAGACAAATACTGTGTCAAATGACGCATTTTCCATGTCAAATGACGCATTTCCTGTTTAAGGTGAAAAAGAAGCCATTTTTTGTTCAGAAAAGTTACATTTTATTTCAAAGTTAACTTTGAGAAATAATATTTTATGTAAAATATGTTAAATATTACAAATTTATGACCTATGCATCTGTTTAATGCTGATTTATTGTGTGGTTAACTTTTCTAACAACATTTATTTTGTGCAATATTTGCAACACAGTAACATATTACATAATCAGTTCAGATAATAAAATAATTCCTGTCACACAATAACATCAATGACTGGTTGTTTCTAATGCAGCAGTGCTTAATATATAGGTTAACAAATGTAAATTACACATGCAGTCATATTAACAGTTATGAATGTTTAAATCACTGATGCTGTTTCACTGACAATTTTGTTCAACTATTATGACGCCATCCAACGGAATTTGTGAGAACTACGAAACGCGGACTATATCACTTTGAGCCAACTAGGTTACCTTGGCTGTTGTTATTCCTCCGGCTTCGAGTTTTGCATTCGAAACCGCAATATGTACACTTATATGTGTTCTAGCGATGTGGCAACTACATTTAATTAGCAACATGTCTTCCATGCGCTTATCCGACAGCCAGACAACGATCGCCAAACGATTTACGTTAGCGCCTTCCACTTGTGCCCCCGTTTACGTCGGGGCACGAGGTACCACAGACGCCATGACATTTCGTAGCAATTTGCCTTGCGCGTTTTAAAATACCGTTGCAGAGTAGTCATGTTTGTTTCAAAATACCGCCAATAAAGTAGTTTCCGAGAAACGACAACACGTGGTTTATGAAACGGCAAATGACAACGCATGATCTGCTATTAGTATTACAGACATAATCATAATGTGTTAGTCGCCATACAGAAAAAACAGTCGGATATGCGACCAATTCAGTCGCAATTTTGAGGGCTGCTGTCATTTCAGAATTTGATATCACACAACAGCCATTCAAAAGCACCGTTTCACTGTCGCCTCATTAGATAAAGAGTTAGTTTGTCAATGGTACGCAATATGCTGCTTTTTACTAGACAGCCGGACTAGTTGGTAGGCGGGTTTACTAGTCCGCCGTAATCTTTACTAGTGTACGGACTAGCGGACTAGTGGGTAGTTCTACCCCTGCTTGATCAATAAACATCTGCCAGAAAGATGGTAATGAAATGTCTGCAATATGTGAATGTTATATGTTATGTATGTCTGTCTCTCTTCCTCTCCATCATTCTCCATCCCTCCTCTCTCTCCTCTCTCTCCCCCTCTCCTGTTCTGTCTCTCTCTCTCACCCTCTCTCTCTCTCCCTCCCTCTTCCTCAGGTATAATAATTGATTAGCTTTGCTGTATCAATCCAAACAGCATAAGAGAAAACAAATCTTTGCTGCCCGATCTAATATCATGCTGTTAAATTACGGAAATGTTTATTTCTTGTTGGTCTGAAGAAATTGTTATTGACATCTTCACAGCACAGATCAATGCCTCCTAGTTGTCTTGAACATTCTTGTTCACAGGAATTTGTTAAATCCTCCAATCAGTTGCACCTAAATTTAATGCACATTTTGTACACAAAATAAATTTTGTCGTAATGTTGAACACTGAGAATGGACCCAACCCCAAATGTGCAACACTTGGATCCTACCCCTTTTAAAATGCAGTTCATTTTGAGCTGAGGCCATCCTAAATTCCTGCATCCTACCTGCCTTGATAGATTGTAACTGGCCTATAGTCAGGGGGCTTAATCTTATAATTGTTCACATCTTTCCACAATCACCATTTTTGGACCAGCGTTAGATATGGCTGTGACATTTCATTTTCCATGGGAGCCAAGCTGAGCTCCCTATGTGACGGTCATATGGGACAAAACCAAGATGGCCGCTGTCCGTTGTAAGGTTGTGCAATAACTCGAGAACCAAAAGTAGTAGAACCATAAATGAGACCACTTTTAGGCGTTTTCGAGAATAACGAATTCATTTCCTGTGTTTTCTTAAATATATGGGTTAAGTGTCACTTCAGTCAAGGTAAAGGTCAAATGTGCTCATAAATGCACCAAAATCTATGTACAGTGCTGTATCTGTTAATGATTCGATTGATCTTACTGTGTGAACAGGGGTATATTTTGTATTATTATGTTCGAACCGATACTGAAAGGCGAAATGGATTTCATATAATGAAGGTCAAGGTGAAGATCAATGTCGTCATTTATTATAGAAACTTCTGATTATGTAAAAGTGGGAATGTAACCCAGTTCATAGTAATTATATTATTCTAGAAATAGCAATGATATGTCAGTTAGATACACAAATTCAAATATATTTTGTTTCAACTGTTATTGTGAACATTTAATTTTAAAATAGTTCAGAATCATTGCTTCAATGGGTCGAAACAAAACCTACAATGAATGTTCCTAAACAATAGCATCCATCATCCTTCTATCCATTAGTAGAGGTTCAATGGTTAGCATCTTTGCCATCATTGTTTAGGCAGCCACCCTCGCTCTTGCACAATGCCGTGCAATGAAGGCCTGCCATGCAGTTCTTTCAATTGCCCTTGCATGTTTCGTGCAGCCACCATGTAGGAGGAGGGCACAAGCCATACTTGCATCGGCGAGAGTGGTCCAGAAAGGAAGCCATTGCTTGCTGCGCTTATCCTGTTACCATCCCTATTGACAAAACGCAGCGATTGCCTGGTGGCAAGCGGTTGACTGCTTCCAGATAAAAGAGGCTTGGAACAAGTACCTCTTGATATGCTCGAAGAGGGCGGCCTGGGTCGTTGATGACTGCCATTGGAGAAGATTTGATGCCTTGCATCGTTGACAGTTGCAGAACCACATGTCTTGCTGATGAGCACATCAAATCGCTCAATGCACTGCATGTGAACTGAGCGAAGGACTACGGATCTGCAGTCAGCGAGAACATCGTCTCTCTAAGGCTTGTGTACTGTTCCATGCAGTCCACTACAGAAAAGTTAACAATAATGTGTCATTAGTTGTTATGATATGTTAGTGTAAGGGGGTGACAGGGTAGGGTTATTCCAGCGAGACTTCTCGGATCGAGGTGGAATGATCATTAGACATCTACCAGAAAGGTAGTAATGAAATGTCTGCAATATGTGAATGTTATATGTTATGTATGTCTGTCTCTCTTCCTCTCCATCATTCTCCATCCCTCTCTCTCTCTCCCCTCTCTCCCTTCCTCTCTCTCCCCCTCGGTCTCTCTCCACCTCTGTCTCTCTCCCTCCCTCTGCCTCCCTCTTCCTCTCTCTCCCTCGCTCTCCCTCTCTCTCTCTCCATCGCTCTTCCTCTCTCTCTGCCTCGCTCTCCCTCTCTCCTTGTCTCCTTTCTCTGTGTCACTCTCTCCCCCTCTCCCTGTCTCTATGGCTGATGTCTGTCTTGAGAGACTGTGTCATCTACTGTTCCTTGTTGTGACTGCTCAACTGATGTTTATTTGCTTGTTGTAGAATGTGCGGCTGACTGCTCCAAGTGTTCTGTGGCAAACGTGTGTGACAATGACTCTTGCAAGTCACCCTTAGTTTATGACAGTACTTCAAAGACATGTAAAGGTATGTACTGCATTCTACAGTGTTTGATATTGATACACGTTCAACTTCAACATTGGTTATTTGTTGTACGTTGTGCTGGTGGTGCAACACCACTAGACAAAATGGTGTGTTGAGTTTGCAGTGATGTCCTTCCCTACACGTAAATTAACATGGGGAGTCCAACACAAACAACTGCATTGTTAGCGGAATAGCAGAATGCACTCAGAAAATTACAATACTGTGCTGCAAATGCATATTGAAATCTATATCACATATTCTACATTGCAGAACAAAGACGAGCTGTACAGCGGACACATGTAAATGTTATCCGGTTGCCTTTCAGATAAACATGCAGTCTTCTTACTGTATGTCGCAGTGGATCCGAGTGCTGCTGAGACGTCGCAGTGTTTCTGTGAACCACATACAATTCTGGGTGTAATGCCAAGTTCTTCTGCTTTCAGCTTGTGCTGACATCTGTGATTACTGCACCATTGCTGATCAATGTACGACATGCTCGTACAGTTATATGTTTGATGGCACTACATGTTCAAGTAAGTGGATTACACTGTTGTGTGCAATACGCCGTCTGTATTATTCACGTCAAAGACAAGTGTAAATATTGCAGTCTGTGTGAGAGCAATAAACAGACAACAATGTTTACACTGTGAATCAGGCAGATGTGTCTAAAGATGATATTCTACTCCAATGGTTAAATCGTACCAGAATAATTTATTATATAACTAACTGGTTGTGTAAATGCTGGCTGTGTGAACAGGTTTCCATATAAAACTGAGAAACAACTCAGAAGGGTAAGTTACACATAGAAATAAAAATGTTGGATTCTCGGTAAGTTATAGGTTTCCTAGTTCAGTTGCCATGTGATGTTTTTGCTCTGTCTTGTTAAACTTTGTAGATACTCACTGTTGCATGTATTGTCTGTCATCCATCAGGACAAAATCACAGTTACACTTGGAGCAGAGCATGGCGCCTTCACTCGCACTGCACTCGAGACAGTTGGATGGACACGGGGCACACTGACCACCATTGCGCTTGTAGTAGGGACAACATATGTCACAAACCATCACACCACTGCTAACATCTTAGCACGTTTCGTAGTGGGATGGACATGCTGCAAGACACAAGTCACGACGTCATGACCAGATAAAATACTACAGCAAATAGACTTCATTTGTTTATATAACTTGGCCGTATCTAGTGAACAGTGGGACAACAGTGCTTTCAGAGATGACACTCTGTTGAATTCACATATTATTTATTAATATCTTTATTTACGTGTTAGCTTTTATTTATCTATTACATTGGATCGCAACACAGTCTAAACTTTATGATATTTATCAATGTTTTTCTATTTATCTGCATGTGTGCATGTATGCATGCCTGTGTGTAGTATTAATATGAGAACACATTTGTAGTGTCTTAACTACAATCATACCTACACAAATAAGCTTTTATATAGTTGATTTATACAGCTTTATAGAAGATGTCTGCGAGGCAGTGTCGTGTCTAAGATGACAATATTCTCTTTGTTCTTTTTGTTCTTTCTCTTGTTAGTGATTCTAAGCCAGCTTGACATTGAAATTACCAAGTCGCTAAATAGACTAAGGAATGTATGTGTGTGTTATTACACATTTCATGACTGTATATTATGCAGGGTTTGCAGTTTCTTCCGAATGGCGGTTTTTTCCATACTTCTTCTGTTCTGGAAGAAATTATTTCTTCCAGTTTCTTCCGGAAGAAAATGTATGTAACTAAAAATATATTTATAAATAATTTTAAGCTAATGATGTTGATATAAAATATGGTTTTCAACATGGTAACTCCATCGCACAAAATAAATAAGACTTCTTATTTCAGGCATATGTAGGTATTTATGTACTAAGATTTTCACTTGTGTTGCAGTACATCTCAGTGCAGGTAGAATACATTTCTTTATAATAAGTGGGTTTAATGTGTTACTTATGGCTTCTTACTTCAGGCAGTTAGGTTTGTCTTGCTGTTCCCACATAGTAGAATACTAAATGGCTTCACGTCCACCATGCCTGAGAGCCACCTAGTTCAGTTAGATACATCTTACTCACTGGTTTAGTAGTCAAATGTAAATACTAAGTCAAAGCAGAGTTGCTATGCTAAGCAGATAATGACTGAGATATTCTAAACATACCTTTCAGTTTATATTTTATCCCAATGATGACATGTGATTAACACAAATACACAACATAAAACTAAGACATAGAGAACATTTATTGATGGGCCTAGTTTCAATAGATATTGAATGGATAAAATTTGTTATTGTGGCATACACCACATGGCTTATGGTGGGTGGTTAATGGGAATCATGCTGGATTTTGGTTTTAGGTGACTAATAACACAATTAATGAGGAAAAACATCAATACGAACACAAATGCATACATTTTTATGTTATCCTAATATTATAATCATGAAATGTATTATATTTATACATTGAATAAAATCAACACAAAAATATATATCACAATAGTTTCCATTGTTTAACCATATCTTCCACTTTTTTCTGGAAGAAAGTGGAAGAAACCCCTTTCTTCCAATTTCTTCCAGGCATCCCGGAAGAAATAGGTTTCTTCCGAAAGATCTCAAATCCTGATATAACGACAGGCCAAAATTAAGCCCACTCTGAGAAACGAGAGAAGTACATACCAACGAAGCCCTCCCTGAAGCCCGTCGACTGTGCGATGTGGCTGAAGTCTGGATGTCCTCCTACGTACATGTCTGAGACGAGGTCGAGACCCTGGTAATTGCCCTGGGAGCGGCCGTTGAACTCACAGCTATCCACTAGCAACTTGCCTGCAACACCAACCTGACTGGTTGAGTGGTTGTAAGTGACAACTGTAATTGTGTGTGTGTTGCCTGTGCTATATCAAGATAACTTTGATCAGTTATTACAGTTATTCTTGCTAGTGTTTGCTATGCAGATTAACACAATTTTACCCAGGATACTTTGCGTACAGCCAAAATGAACACGTCAATGATGCCCTCACCACTACAGGTCATTCAGTGCTATTTTCCCACATTTTTTTTTTCCTTCCCACAGCCACAAAACCTTGTTGTTATGACCACATTTTAAGCAGTCTTCCAATGTTTTATTGAACAAACAATTTTCTAATTAAGCATATAAATATGTCATATTGTTTATTAATTATCGGATGATCCGACAGACACTTACAGGTTATCAAGGGTCGTTCTTGAATAAATGATTCTGTGGTAAGTGTTGAAAGGATGCTTTAAGCCAGCGGTTTTTAACCTTTTCATCCTGCCCATACATCATCCCTCTCTCACCCATACATCACACTGAAGAGACATCTGTCTCTGTGCACTCACCATCCCTGAGATCTCTCTTCAGGCGGATGCAATGCCATGTATCAAGGGCAAGAGGTTCACTCCTGATGTTAGCCAGACCAGACCCAATGTCAAATTTGAACTCTGCGCGACTGTCTTTCATTCCAAAGGCCAGCAAGTCTCCCCGGCCACGGTCTGCATCTCCGTTGTACAGGATCAACACTGGATACAAACACTCACGATCATCCATGGATATATATATACTCAGTATGAACCATGGATACAGGCATTCAGGATCAACCGTGCATGCAAGCACTTAGTTCTCAGGATCAACCCTGGATTCATACACTCAGGATTGATCTTCGATACAGGCACTCGGGATCAACCTTGGATATACACACTCAGGATCAGAGCTGTAACAAGTACATTTATTTTGTACTTGAGTAAAAGTACAAGTAACTGGAAAAAGCTACTCAAGTAAAAGTAAAAGTACTTTTTGAAAAATGTACTTGAAGTACAAGTAAAAAGTAAACAAATGTACTTGAAGTAAATGCAAAAGTACTTTTCTAAAAAAACTGTTGACATGGTCACCCACTGCAAACAAACAAGTACATTCAGTAGTGTGCAAAACAAACACTTTATTGAACAGGACAGGATCCTCAGCAGGATACAGTGACAGGCTCCTCAAACAAACTATACATACTATGCAAGACAGTGACAAAAGAAATAAAATAATGGTAATACCCTATTCAGTAGTGTGTACAGTGAACATTAAATATTGTCTACGACCAGGCCTGAGGGTCAATATGTGAGACAAAATATTGAAAACATGAACCAAGAATACATATAAACAACATTTATAGGCCCTAACAATACTTATTTTATTATTAAGATAAATCTGAGTAACCATTAGCAGTTTAAATTGTCACAGCTAAGGGAATGTTTTGGGGCGATAATGTGTGAATTTCGACATGCGTTTGTCACTAATGCAATTCGGGACGTTATTGAGGTCACTAATATCTCAAATCTAAGAACATATCTTGTTCATATTAAATGCACTTGCACCTTTTGTACAAATAACGACGTGTTATGGTGTAATACATTTGCACAGCAAAATTGAGGCAAGAATACCTTTTACCTGCGTAAGTCTAACACTAATAATTTACCGACCACGTGTGTAAGGAAGGTTCGAAGGTGATCAACAGATCTGGCATATCGGCGCACACAACAGACAGATCAACTTAACAGTAGCCCCGTGAACTGACTTAATCTCAAACATACTGGATAAGTATGGCAATGGATGCTGCAAATGATCGTTTTCAGCTGATCCTTCCATAATAAATCTTTGAACGCGAATGACATCATATAATCTTGGCAATATTCACGCCACCTGGTGATCATGCCTGGTAATGGCAATGATAGGCCAATCAGAAAAGACTACCAGTTGTTGCTCCGGCTGATATCTATTTATAGATATATGCTGGGGAAAACCAGTTCCGGGCTTCAGGCATTATCGTTCGTTACTAATATTTTTTGAGCTCCAACTTTTTAACTTTAAATTATGGATACTTCGTTACATTTATGAAAAGTACACACATTTGTACTTCGTTACAAGTAAAAGTACTCCTAAAAAAATGTACTTCGTTACTCACGAAAAGTAAACTTTTCTACTCAAGTACAGTAACGAAGTACTTGTACTTCGTTACGTCCCAGCTCTGCTCAGGATCAACTATGGATACAGGCATTCAGGATAAAATTCAGATACAAACACTCACTTATCTAACATCAACACCATCATACAAGCACTCTGTTCTCTGACACGACACTCCAACAACATCATAAAAGCACTCTGTTCTCTGACACGACAGACACTCCAACAACATCATACAAGCACTCTGTTCTTTGACACGACACACCAACAACATCATACAAGCACTCTGTTCTTTGACACGACACACCAACAACATCATACAAGCACTCTGTTCTCTGACACCAACAACATCATACAAGCACTCTGTTCTCTGACACCAACAACATCATACAGGCACTTTGTTCTCTGACACGACACTCCAACAACATCATACAAGCACTCTGTTCTCTGACACGACACAAACCAACAACATCATACAAGCACTCTGTTCTCTGACATGACACACCATCAACATCATACAAGCACTCTGTTCTCTGACACCAACAACATCATACAGGCACTCTGTTCTCTGACACGACACTCCAACAACATCATACAAGCACTCTGTTCTCTGACACGACACACACCAACACCATCATACAAGCACTCTGTTCTCTGACACGACACTCCAACAACATCATACAAGCACTCTGTTCTTTGACACGACACACCAACAACATCATACAAACACTCTGTTCTCTGACACCAACAACATCATACAGGCACTCTGTTCTCTGACACGACACTCCAACAACATCATACAAGCACTCTGTTCTCTGACACGACACAAACCAACAACATCATACAAGCACTCTGTTCTCTGACATGTCACACCAACAACATCATACAAGCACTCTGTTCTCTGACACCAACAACATCATACAGGCACTCTGTTCTCTGATACGACACTCCAACAACATCATACAAGCACTCTGTTCTCTGACACGACACACACCAACACCATCATACAAGCACTCTGTTCTCTGACACGACACACAAACAATATCATACAAGCACTCTGTTCTCTGACACCAACAACATCATACAAGCACTCTGTTCTCTGACACGACACACCAACAACATCATACAAGCACTCTGTTCTCTGACACGACACACACCAACAACATCATACAAGCACTCTGTTCTCTGACACGACACACCAACAACATCATACAGGCACTATGTTCTCTGACACGACATTTCAACAATATTATACAAAGTCTTATTTATATGTTCTAACAACAATGCATCTCTCCTGACAACTTCTAAAAATAGAATTTTGAAGTATTTTACAGAGTTCACATTTAAAATGTACTTACTCAGTGTGACATCAGCGTACAAGACACATTCAAAGTATCCCGCAAACCCATGCAGAAGTACACTTTCCTGTACATTGAATCATAGCACTCTATAATGGTTGTTGTCTGATGTTGCATCTACAAATAAACATATCCAGCTATTGACAAAGAGCAAAGAATTCAGAACACAAATATAATGTTATGAATTTTGTGACAGAATCAAATTGATGCTATGGTCTGATTTATATAAAGACTAACAAGATTAAGTTCTTATACAACAAGTTTGTGAATAATTTTGGACATTCATTCATAAAACAAATTCCAGACATTATGTGGAGACGCTGTATTTACTCCATAACCAGTTGTTTTGTGGACAGTTCCTGTTCATAACATTTGTGCTGTATCTTAGGCCCATAAACAATGAAGAGATACAAAAACACAACCTGCCTGTTTATTGTTGTTTGAAAAAAAATGTGGTTGTGGTGGGTAACGTAAGTTACAGTGTCCACCATTTCAGGTCCAGAGTGCCTCACTCCTGCAACTGGTTGTAATGTTTGGCCACTGTCTCTGTCAGATCCGCAGTCTGCGACAACAACAGAGTACATCTGATCTAGTACCATCCACTTTAGGGATTACCTCAGAACATTGATGTCAAACAAAATTACATTCATCTGGCCTTAGCCCCCCAGCCCCCAAAACAAGAGTGTGTAAACAATGACATGATCATATGATGATATCAATACATCAACAGTATCGGTCCGAAGCATAAAATATCAGTGTCCAATGCTGAAACTGCCTCTGACCCTCCTCCACAAACGAAAGTAATTTTGTGTGATATCGGACTATAAATATTAATATTATTGGAACAGTGTAGAATATATATATATAAGAAAGTATGCAATCTCAGAGGATATAAATTAATGGAACACATTATCTGCTGGTTGTGTAAATGCTGGCTGTGTGAACACGCTTCCATATAAAACTGAGAAATATCTCAGAAGGGTAAGTTACACATAGAAATAAAAATGTTGGATTCTCTGTAAGTTATAGGTTTCCTAGTTCAGTTGCCATGTGATGTTTTTGGTCTATCTTGTTAAACTTTGTAGATACTCACTGTTGCATGTATTGTCTGTCATCCATCAGGACAAAATCACAGTTGCACTTGGAGCAGAGCATGGCACCTTCACTCGCACTGCCAACATCTGAGGACGTTTCGCAGTTGGACGGACATGCTGAAAGACACAAGTCATGAAGTCATCACCAGGTAAAATACTACTGCAAATAGACTTCATTTGTTTATATACCTTGGCCATATCTAGTGAACAATAGGACAACAGTGCTTTCTGAGATGACACTCTGTTGACTTCACATATTATTTATTAATATCTTTATTTACGTGTTAGCTTTTATTTTTCTATTACATTGGGTCGCAACACAGTGTAAACTTTATGTGCATGAGTGCGTGTGTGTGTGCATGTATCGCTTGTCTGCTGTTTATATTTGGTTCAAGATTCCACTGTGAAAAGTGCTATGTTAACTATAACCATAACACAATGGCTTGAAATACCGACTACTTTAACAAAGTGAATTGACTGGGCAAAAACACACATTTCTAACAATTGCAGTGCATGCTGCAAGAATGTGGTAGAACATGTCAAAAGTGTCCCTTCCTGAATAAAAGAACAGCTGGTGTGACTAACCCTGGCATTTCTTGCCCACCTTCAGGCCATATCTTGAATCACATCTGTCAGCATTGCATTCTGCAGCTTCATCAGCATTCACTGTACAACTCTGGCAGTGGTCAGGGCAAGCTGGAAAAAGATGACACATTTACTCAGAGAAATAACAGCAGTTTCATTAGTAAGATACATTTACAGATTGCATATTTTAAATAGGGAGGATCTTTAAGGCAAACCAGGCAGGATATAATTTCTCATGGACTAGTAAGTATGCCGTCCTATAGAGGATAACAATAAACAATTAACATTTTTAATCATGAAATTAAAGAAATAAATATTATTATTATTATTACTTAGGATGTGAAGCATCCAGGCAGTGATCACTCTCAGTGCCAGCACCTAAAGGTCAGCATACCAATAGTGTTCTGAACAAGGTTGACTAGTTGAACAAGGCCTCGTATGACATTCTTGCAGCCACAACATAAACACAGACAAGTAAATTAATAGAATACTGCCGTGTGGTGCACAACTAGACTCTAGAATACAGACCTGGGAAACATTTCTCTCCGACAAGTTCGCAGTGAGTGCCAGAGAAGCCCTTGTTACAGATGCACTGGAAGCCGAACTCAGTCGCCGCAGTTCAGCAGCTACCGTTGCTCCCACAGAGGTTACTGACACACACAGTGCAGTTGGACACACTCACCATATCCATGGCATCACCCCCAAGGTCCACAGGCACCCCACTGATCGCAATCTTATTGATGCACCCTGCAGACAGACATAGAGCAAGACTCACTCGTAGCACAGGTGACAGTGAGAATAATCATCCAAGAAGAATATTTTTAAACTTTATTCTTAACAAGTTATTGTGTTAACATTTCTTGTCAGTTATTCGTATGTTGGAATGATGAACTCTCGATAATGCAATGGCTTTCTTGTCCACCCTCCTTTTGGGGTCTTGTTCTGGCTGGCCCACCCTCCTCTTGGGATCTTGTTATGGTTGGCCCAGCCTCCATCAAACACATACATCATATCAAGGTACATTAAATGCATGTCGACAATGAAATTTTATTTGATGAATTAGGTGGCTGTCAGGCCTGAAGAAATATAATTTTGTTGTCAACATGACTTAGTAATACTAAGTCACAATTTCAGGTCCAGAGTGTCTCACTCCTGCAACTGGTTGTAATGTTTGGCCACTGTCTCTGTCAGATCCGCAGCCTGCGACAACAACAGAGTACATCTGATCTAGTACCATCCACTTTAGGGATTATCTCAGAACATTGGTGTCTGATGTCAAAAGAAATTACATTCATCTGGCTTTAGCCCCCCAGCCCCAAGACAAGAGTTTGTAAACAATGACATGATCATATGATGATATAAATACATCAACAGTATCGGTCCGAAGCATAAAATATCAGTGTCCAATGCTGAAACTGTCTCTGACCCTCCTCCACAATTGAAAGTAATTTTGTCTGATATTGGACATCGACGTTCTGAGATGATCCCTTAGGTCAAGAATAAGTTCTTTGAAACATAAATTTGTTAAGTACAATTTTAAGTACATGTACATTCCAGTCAAAATGATCAAACAATATTATTCCGGTTACAAAATATTTAGCATGGATTTAGACCAGAACTTATGGAGACTTGGACTACTACCATTGATTCGGGCGGATGTGTAGACACAATATATTTTGACTTTGCGAAAGCCTTCGATACGGTGCCACACAACACTAGCAAAAAAAGTAACTGCGTATGGCGTCCAAAGAGAGGTGGCAGCGTGGATCGAAGCTTTCATAACGGGACAAAGACAAAGGGTAGTGGTAAATGGGAAAGTATCAGAATGTGTAGAGGTCACACGTGGCATACCTCAGGGAAGTGTCCTTGGCCCCATTCTATTCATTCTGTTCATCAACGATCTACTAGATGGCATAAACAGTGGACTCAAGATCTTAGCCGATGATACAAAAATATATCAAGATGTAAGGTG
This sequence comes from Paraescarpia echinospica, assembly GCA_020002185.1. Taxonomy (NCBI): domain Eukaryota; kingdom Metazoa; phylum Annelida; class Polychaeta; order Sabellida; family Siboglinidae; genus Paraescarpia; species Paraescarpia echinospica. The sequence continues at coordinate 22,987 of JAHLWY010001068.1, forward strand.
TGAAATGGACAAAAAGCTGAAAACATCCTCTCCTTCAAAACAAAACTTGACAAAGAATTGAAGATGGACAGGTTTAAGTTTTAATAAAAGCACAAAATCACAAGACAAGCCACGTTCTCAATACCAAAATACGATGCATAAAGGCGGGTGTACACAAGGCTATTATGCCTTTTAAAAACCTGAAGATCCAGGCAAGTTACTCCAGGCTGCCGAGTCTAGGCAAGTTACACTCACCAGCTCAGTAGCTGAGAAGCGGCAAATATCGCCCATGACGGCCACGTTCAAAAAAGCTGCACAACGAAGAAAAACATGAAAATAACATGCAACATATTCTATTAGATTACAGTTTATTGTATTGTGAAGTTGTCACTGCACTGTCATCGAATAAGTGATGTAAAATGCAAAATAATATCAATTATACATCCCGTAAACGTACCGTTAATTACTACTACAGCCAATCGGATAGTTGTGGTACTATACTTAATAATGAATCCAAAAGGTGGCAGCACTTGTACCATCAATTTACCTGGATGTTTGGTAAAACATAATTGACACATTAACTATTCAGTTACGAGTAAGCTGTCATAAACTGATACAAAACTTTATTATACTGATGAAATGATAAAACTTATCTTACATTCAGTAAATTCAGCTGTAAGCATAAGTACCTGACTCTACAGATCCCATCTTCAAAGAATGTAAATTTCTTAATTAAGCTCCCTTTCACCATAGTAAATCATAGCAAAATATGGTATTCACTGTAATAAACCATGGTAAAACGTGATATTCATCATACTAAAATGAAGTAGTTACTATACTAAACCATAGTATTTACTATAGTTAAACAATAAATTTACTTTAGTAAACTAGTATTTTTTAGCAGGGCTGGATGACATCTATATAGACTCCAACAGCTCAAATTTTATTACAAATTGATCAACAAGGTTATACCAGAATACTTCAGTCGTATTTCATACACATATAACTTTGCAATTCACCAATACAACACACCTGGTAAAACAACTTATTTATTCCCAGAGTTAATCATCAATATGCAAAAAATACATCAGACAACATTATAAAAACTGTTAACAATACTCCAAACATAATTCTTGATAACATTTATACACGTGGTTTACATGGTTTTTCCACTCATACAAAAAAATACTTTATCAAGAATTATGAATCATGTTGTCATATTTCTAACTGTTACATCTGTCATTCTTAAACTAGACATGACTTTGCATTTGTTTAAACTAATTTATGTATTATACTATACTATAATATACTATATAAACATACTATGTTTACGCATATATGTATGCTTATAGTTGATCACGTGATAATCATATAATTAATTTACATCAGTGGGGTGGCTCCCATGATAGCGGCATATAATTGTCTTAATGGGAGCCTCCCTGACCTTACAATTAATTTTATTTTGAAGTTTATGTACTTATGATGGTCAAAATAAATACTGTCTGTCTGTCTGTCTGTCTGTCTGTCTGTCTGTCTGTCTGTATCTGTCTGTCTGTCTGTCTGTCTGTCTGTCTGTCTGTCTGTCTGTCTGTCTGTCTGTCTGTCTGTCTACATAGTGGTAGATCTTGATGTACGAACATAGTTTTTGTGCAGAAATTGCAAAAGGGCTGAATGCTTCCCAGAAACATCGAGATGATGTTCGATTGAACAGATCTACAAGGGGTAAAACCTAAAACATTTCGAGCAGTCCTAAAGACTCGATACCACGCTATACAAGAACTTGCCTTTCCTTTTTAATGGCACAACTTCCACAGCAGAACAATTAAACACAATCAAGTTCATATTTTACATATTTTAATGAACAATGTCTGTATTCGTTTCGTTTTTTGTATATACTGCTGCATGTGTGTGTGTGTGTGTGTGTGTGTGTGTGTGTGTGTGTGTGTGTGTGTGTGTGTGTGTGTGTGTGTGTGTGTGTGTGTGTGTGTGTGTGTGTGTGTGTGTGTGTGTGTGTGTGTGTGTGTGTGTGTGTGTGTGTGTGTGTGTGTGTGTGTGTGTGTGTGTGTGTGTGTGTGTGTGTGTGTGTGTGTGTGTGTGTGTGTGTGTATGTGTGTGTGTATTCACATAATTGGGGAAACATTATGAAACTACTGAGTATGTCGCAGAGGATTCTCTAGAAATCCCACTGGATTTAGTATGAAGGTCTGTATGCAGCTGCCTGTGTGACCTAGTGGACAATGCACCAAAACAGAAATATGTTGATCGAACGCTTGAATCCCACATCATGTTATTTTTTGCATTTTTATTTGTGGGCCGGTAATTTTTATTTTTAATATTGACTTGATTTAATTGACTTAGAGCTCTTGCCGGATATACAGCGTACAGTTCACACCACATTGTTTATCATCGCCTCCCAGGTAAGGCGGTCAAAGGCGAGCTGTTCGGCCGCCTCAAGGGTGAGGCCCAAATCGTGCTTAACTCAGTCGATCCGTCGACGCTAGGACGCCCACGGCGCGTTGCCAGCCGGTGTTTTGTGGGTGGAATTGGTATAATAGAGCGGCAGGGTAGTTTGATGCCATACGTTGCAGGTGGCCGAACATCGCTGGGTGATGAGTATTGATGCATGCTTCTAAACGGTAGGTTCCATGATCGTGTTATTGCTGATGTAATTGAACCACTTTATGTTCTCGAGGCGTCGGACTCTCCTCATGGCGAAAGGATCGATTTTCTTGGTTTGTTCAGTTGTCAGTTGCCAGGTCTCAGAGGCATATAGAAGGACGGAAATGACGAGAGCATTGAAGATCTTTAGCTTGGTACCCCGCGAGATGGAACGTCTGCGCCACAGAGCTGTTGACAGTCGTTCCAATGCACCCGCTGCTTTGCCGATTCTAACTGCGACCTCGTGGTCGACAGAGCCATTAGCACATATACGACGGAACCCAGGTAAGTCAACTCATTCTCAAAGTCGATGATTTCGCCATTGATGGCAGGCTGGTTTCTTTCCGGGCCGCTCCACGGTTGATCAGATATTCCCTCTACGCCAGATTATTAAAAAGCTAAATTAATGTCGTCAAACCGCCTTCATTGCTTTTATTGATTTTAAAGCTGCTTTTGATAGTATCGACCGCAAGAGTCTGACCTATTCAATCTCACCATTGACCATATCATAGCACAAGTTGAGAGAAATGCCGGTTCTTCTCTCGGCATTATACTTGGAGACACTGTCGTGACAGACCTGGATTATGCAGATGACATTGCCATCTTCTGCACATCGCGTGCTGACCGTGCGTTGTACTAAAAGAACTCTGCTGATTATATCCAGTGTTGGCATTTCCATCAGGTGCAATGGCCAAAACGAAAGCGATGGCAATATGCGCAGACGTCGATTTACTCAACCCCATCACCATCAATGGCGAAATCATCGACTTTGTGGATGAGTTTACTTACCTGGGTTCCGTCATATATTTGCTAATGGCTCTGTCGACCACGAGGTCGTAGTTAGAATCAGCAAAGCAGCGGGTGCAATGGAACGACTGTCAAAAGCTCTGTGGCGCAGACGTTCCATCTCGCGGGGTACCAAGCTAAAGATCTTCAATGCTCTCGTCATTTCCGTCCTTCTATATGCCTCTGAGACCTGGCAACTGAACAAGCCAAGAAAATCGATGCTTTCGCCATGAAGAGCCTCCGACGCCTCGATAACATAAAGTGGTTCAATTACATCAGCAATAACACGATCATGGAACGTACCGGTCAGAAGCATGATTCAATACACATCACCCAGCAACACCTTCTATGGTTCAACCACCTGCAACGTATGCGATATACTCAGTAGTTTCATCATGTTTCCCCAATTATGTGAATACACACGCACGCGCGCACGCGCACGCGCACACACACACACACGCACATACACACATACACACACATATACAGCTGTATATACAAAAAACGAAACGAATACAGACAGTGTTAATTAAAATATATAAAATGTGAATTTGATTGTGTTTAATTGTTCTGCTGTGGAAGTTGTGCCATTAAAAAGGAAAGGTAAGTTCTTGTATAGCGTGGTATCGAGTCTTTAGGACTGCTCGAAATGTTTTAGGTTTTACCCCTTGTAGATCTGTTCAATCGAACATCATCTCGATTTTTCTGGGAAGCATTCAGCCCCGTTGCAATTTCTTCACAAAAACTATGTTCGTACATCAATATCTCTCAATTTCTTAGATTTTTGGTATATTCTGTAATAATTTCATTTAATATTTATTGAATGTTGGTTGAAACATATTATAGAGCAAACAAATCAAAACAAGTCACTAGTTAAAATCAAGTCATGCGTGCAATTCACGAAGATGGTAATTGTATGTAATGGCATAATAAAACGAAAAAACATGTTTGGAAAGGAGTAAATATGAAGTTGTAATCTTACAAATACTAATTTTGGTGGGCATATAATCCGATAGTGTTTTGGGCCGGTTGTCATGTACGACCCCACTAAAAATCTGTAACACAATATATTATGTAACCCTGGCGGAATTGTTTCGTGCAAGCGGTTGCATAGCCTGTTGTCATGTCAGCCGCCAGACGCAGGTAGGGTAGCTCGAGCCACACCCAGTCGGAGTTTGCTAGGGATCATGGACGTGTCCACAAAGATATACGTACAGTTCTCTCGGCTACATAATTTCTAGTATCAATATACACGGCCTGGTGAGTTATTTTGTCATGTTTACATGTTATAATAGTGATATTATTAGAATAATGCATACCTTGTAAATTGTCTCTTGTAATTGCCCCATTACTGTCACTTCGGGCAAGCCTGCTATAGTATGACGACATAGCATTATTGTGTCGTTGAATGTTAAATTGTGTTTACAGACGACTTACATATCTAGCAAGCATTTTAACTATTTATTGTGATGTATAGATACATCGTGTGCATACGTTTGACTTAGGATAACGTGATGGTTACTAGATAAAATAAGTACTTAGCTAAAGCAAGTTTCTCCGGCTCGTTGTCTGTATCAGTTCAGATAAGTATCTATAGGGTGGCTGATTAATTACATGCGGTTTAACACGTATAATATTAGAACAGCCGACACAACTTAGTAATGTAGCGTTGGTTGCTTGACTACAGTGTTGCGATTTTGTAGTCGCAACCAGCACGCTGTCTCCGTCTCCCTGTCCATATCTCTCTCTATAAAAATTATTTCTGTTTTTCTCCCCGTCTCCCCTTCTCTGGCAAACTCTCCCTCTCTCCTTTAAACTCTACCCTCCATCCTCTGTGTTTGTCTGTTAGAATGTATGTCTATAAGTTTGAGAAAGTACGTCAGGCAGCCTGTCTGTCTGCTTGCCTGCTCCTGTCTGTCTGCTTGCCTGCGCCTGTCAGTCTGTCTGTCTTGACTGTTTGCCTGCCTGGCGGCATGCCCGCCCGCTCGCCCGCCCGGCAGCCCGCCCGCCTACCAGCCAGCCCGCCCGCCCGCCCGCCCGCCCACCCGCCCGCCCGCCCTCCCTCCTTTAATTTCATAATTAAAAATGTTAATTGTTTATTGTTATCCTCTATAGGACTGAATACGTACTACTCCATGAGAAATTATATGCTGCCTGGTTTGCCTTAAAGATCCTCCATATTTAAAATGTGCAATCTGAAAATGTGTCTTACTAATGGAACTGTTGTTATTTCTCTGAGTAAATGTGTCATCTTTTTTCCAGCTCCCCCTGACCACTGCCAGAGTTGTACAGTGAATGCTGATGGGGCTGCAGAATGCGATGCTGACAGATGTGATTCAAGATATGGCCTCAAGATGGGCAAGAAATGCCAGGGTTAGTCACACCAGCTGTTGTTTTATTCTGGAAGGGCCTCTTTTGACATGTTATACCACATTCTTGCAGCATGCACTGCAATTGTTAGAAATGTGTGTTTTGTTCAGTCAATTCAGTTTGTCAAAGTAGTCAGTATTTCAAGCCATTGTGTTATGGTTATAGTTAACAAAACACTTTTCACAGTGGAATCTTGAACGAAATATAAACTGCAGACAAGCGATGTATGCTTAACAAGAGAATATTGTCATCTTAGACACGACACTGCCTCGCAGACATCTGTATCAATAAACTATATAAAAGCTTCTTTGTGTAGGTATGATTGTAGTTAAGACACTACAAATGCGTTCTCATATTAATACTACACACAGGTATGCATACATGCACACATGCACGCATGCATGCACATAAATAGAAAAACATTGACAAATATCATAAAGTTTAGACTGTGTTGCGACCCAATGTAATAGATAAATAAAAGCTAACACGTAAATAAAGATATTAATAAATAATATGTGAATTCAACAAAGTGTCATCTCTGAAAGCACTGTTGTCCCACTGTTCACTAGATACGGCCAAGTTATATAAACAAATGAAGTCTATTTGCAGTAGTATTTTATCTGGTCATGACGTCATGACTTGTGTCTTGCAGCATGTCCATCCCACTACGGAACGTGCTCAGATGTTGGCAGTGGAGTGATGGTGTGTGACACGTGTTGTCCCTACTACAAGCGCAATGATGGTCAGTGTGCCTCGTGTCCATCCAGCTGTCTCGAGTGCAGTGCGAGTGAAGGCGCCATGCTCTGCTCCAAGTGTAACTGTGATTTTGTCCTGATGGATGACAGACAATACATGCAACAGTGAGTATCTACAAAGTTTAACAAGACAGAGCAAAAACATCACATGGCAACTGAACTAGGAAACCTATAACTTACCGAGAATCCAACATTTTTATTTCTATGTGTAACTTACCCTTCTGAGATGTTTCTCAGTTTTATATGGAAACCTGTTCACACAGCCAGCATTTACACAACCAGCAGATAATGTGTTCCCTTGAATACTTTCTTATATATATATTCATATATATATATATATATATATATATTCTACACTGTTCCAATAATATTAATATTTCTTTCTTTATATAAATAAATACCATGTTTAGGTGCATAAAATACAACATTGGTCAAAACATTTGGACAGGATACAGAATGTAAACACACATCTGTAAAGGCAATATTAGATGTTTCATTTCTTGTTTAGATAATCTGAAATACATAACAAATGAACTTAACAGAAATAAATTATTGTCTTTATAAATGACAGTGGTGCAGTTTGTT
>JAHLWY010001069.1:0-18576 GCA_020002185.1 Paraescarpia echinospica
TAGCATGTACTAACATAATGCCCCGCACTGAGGCACACTCCAGCCTTCCACCTCTTCATGCTGGGACCAACTGGGACTATAGCATGTACTAGCATAATGCCCCGGACGGCGGCACACTCCAGCCTTCCACCTCATCTTGCTGGGAGCAACTGGGACTATAGTGTGTACTAACATAATGCTCCGGACGGCGGCACACTCCAGCTTTCCACCTTATCATGCTGGGACCAACTGGGACTATAGCATGTACTAACATAATGCCCCGCATTGTGGCACACTCCAGCCTTCCACCTCATCATGGTGGGACCAACTGGAACTATAGCAGGTACTAACATAATGCTCCGGACGGCGGCACACTCCAGCCTTCCACTTCATCATGCTGGGAACAACTGGGATTATAGCATGTACTAACATAATGCCCCGGACGGCGGCACACTCCAGCCTTCCACCACATCATGCTGGGACCAACTGGGACTATAGCATATACTAATATAATACCCCAGACGGCGGCACACTCCATCCTTCCACCTCATCATGCTGGGACCAACTGTGACTGTAGCATGTACTAACTTAATGCCCCGGACGGCGGCACACTCCAGCGTTCCACCTCATCATTCTGGGACCAACTGGGTCTATAGCATGTACTAACATAATGCCCTAGACGGCGGCACACTCCAGCCTTCCACTTCATCATGCTGGGACCAACTGGGACTATAGCATGTACTAACATAATGATCCGGACGGCAGCACACTCCAGCCTTCCACCTCATCATGCTTGGACCAATTGGGACTATAGCATGTCCTAACATAATGGCCCGGACGGCGGCACACTCCAGCCTTCCACCACATCATGCTGGGACCATCTGGAACTATAGCATATACTAACATAATGCCCTGCACTGCGGCACACTCCAGCCATCCACTTCACCATGCTTGGACCAACTGGGACTATAGCACGTACTAACATAACGCCCCGGACGGCGGCACACTCCAGCCTTCCACTTCATCATGCTGGGACCAACTGGGACTATAGCACGTACTAACTTAATGCCCCGGACGGCGGCACACTCCAGCCTTCCAATTCATCATGCTGGGACCAACGGCGACTATAGCATATACTAACTTAATGCCCCGGAGGGCGGCACACTCCAGCATTCCACGTCATCATGCTGGGACCAACTGGGTCTATAGCATGTACTAACAAAATGCCCTAGACGGCGGCACACTCCAACCTTCCACCTCATCATGCTGGGACCAACTGGGACTATAGCATATACTAACATAATGCCCCGCACTGCGGTACACACCAGCTTTCCACCTCATCATGCTGGGACCAACTGGGACTATAGCATGTACTACCATAATGCCCCGGACGGCGGCACACTCCAGCCTTCCAGTTCATCATGCTTGGATTAACTGGGGCTATAGCATGTACTATCATAATGCACCAGATGGCGGCATACTCCAGCCTTCCACTTCATCATGCTGGGAACAACTGGGACTATAGCATGTACTAACATAATGCCCCGCACTGCGGCACACTCCAGCCTTCCACCTGATCATTCTGGGACCAACTGGGACTATAGCAGGTACTAATATAATGCCCCGCACTGCGTCACACTCCAGCCTTCCAACTCATCATGCTGGGACCAACTTGGACTATAGCATGTACTAACATAATGCCCTAGACGGCGGCACACTCCAGCCTTCCACCTCATCATGCTGGGACCAACTGGTACTATAGCATATACTAACATAATGCCCCGCACTGTGGCACACTCCAGCCTTCCACCTCATCATGCTGGGACCAACTGGGACTATACCATGTACAAACATAATGCCCCAGACGGCGGCACACTCCTGCCTTCCACCTCATCTTGATGGGAACAACTGGTAATATATCATGTACTAACATAATGCCCCGGACGGCGGCAATATCCATCCTTCCACTTCATCATGCTGGGACCAAATGGGACTATAGCATGTACTAACTTAATGCCCCGGACGGCGGCACACTCTAGCCTTCCACCTCATCATGCTGGGACCAACTGGGACTAAATTGTGTACAAACATAATTCCTCGGACGGCGGCACACTCCAGCCTTCCACCTCATCATGCTGGGACCAACTGGGAATATAGCATGTACTATCATAATGCCCCAGACTGCGGCACACTCCATCCTTCCACCTCATCATGCTGGGACCAACTGCGACTATAGCATGTACTAACTTAATGCCCAGGACGGCGGCGAAATCCAGCATTCCACCTCATCATACTGGGAACAACTGGGTCTATTACATGTACTAACATAATGCCCTAGACGGCGGCACACTCTAACCTTCCACCTCATCATGCTGGGACCAACTAGGACTATAGCATATACTAACATAATGCCCCGCACTGCGGCACACTCCAGCCTTCCACCTCATCATTCTGGGACCAACTGGGACTATAGCATGTACAACCATAATGCCCCAAACGGCGGCACACTCCAGCCTTCCACCTCATCATGCTTGGACTAACTGGGGCTATAGCATGTACTATCATAATGCCCCAGATGGCGGCACACTCCAGGCTTCCACCTCATCATGCTGGGAACAACTGGGACTATAGCATGTACTAACATAATGCCCCGCACTGCGTCACACTACAGCCTTCCACCTCATCATGCTGGGACCAACTGGGACTACACCATGTACTAACATAATGCCCCGGACGGCGGCACACTCCACCCTTCCACCTGATCATTCTGGGACCAAATGGGACTATAGCATGTACTAACATAATGCCCCAGACGGTGGCACACTCCAGCCTTCCACCTCATCATGGTGGGACCAACTGGAACTATAGCAGGTACTAACATAATGCTCCGGACGGCGGCACACTCCAGCCTTCCACTTCATCATGCTTGGAACAACTGGGATTATAGCATGTACTAACATAATGCCCCGGAAGGCGGCACACTCCAGCCTTCCACCACATCATGCTGGGACCAACTGGGACTATAGCATATACTAATATAATGCCCCGCACTGCGGCACACTCCTGCCTTCCACTTCATCATGCTGTGACCAACTGGGACTATAGCATGTACTAACATAATGCCCTAGACGGCGGCACACTCCAGTCTTCCACCTCATCGTGCTGGGACCAACTGGTATTATAGCATATAATAACATAATGCCCCGCACTGTGGCACACTCTAGCCTTCCACCTCATCATGCTGGGATCAACTGGGACTATAGCATGTACTAACATAATGCCCCACACTGCGCCACACTCCAGCCTTCCACCTCATCATGCTGGGACCAACTGGGAATATACCATGTACTAACATAATGCCCCAGACGGCGACACACTCCTGCCTTCCACCTCATCATGCTGGGAACAACTGGGAATATAGCATGTACTAACATAATGCCCCGGACGGCGGCACACTCCAGCCTTCCACTTCATCATGCTGGAACCAACTGGAACTATAGCATGTACTAACATAATGCTCCGGACGGCGGCACACTCCAGCCTTCCACCTCATCATGCTTGGACCAACTGGGACTATAGCATGTACTGACATAATGCCCCGGACGGCGACACACTCCAGCATTCCACCACATCATGTTGGGACCATCTGGGACTATAGCATATACTATCATAATGCCCTGAACTGCGGCACACTCCAGCCTTCAACTTCATCATGCTGGGACCATCTGGGACTATAGCACGTACTAACATAATGCCCCGGACGGCGGCACACTCCACCCTTCCACTTCATCATGATGGGACCAACTGGGACTATTGCATGTACTAACTTAATGCCCCGGACGGCGGCACACTCCTGCCTTCCACCTCATCATGCTGGGACCAACTGGGACTAAAGTGTGTACAAACATAATTCCCCGGACGGCGGCACACTCCAGCCTTCCACCTCATCCTGCTGGGACCAACTGGGAATATAGCATGTACTAACATAATACCCCAGACGGCGGCAGACTCCATCCTTCCACCTTATCATGCTGGGACAAACTGCGACTATAGCATGTACTAACTTAATGCCCCGGACGGCGGCACACTCCAGCATTCCACCGCATCATGCTGGGACCAACTGGGTCTATAGCATGTATTAACATAATGCCCTAGACGGCGGCACACTGCAGCCTTCCACTTCATCAAGCTGGGATCAACTGGGACTAGAGCATGTACTAACATAATGCTCCGGACGGCAGCACACTCCAGCCTTCCACCTCATCATGCTTGGACCAACTGGGATTATAGCATGTACTAACATAATGCCCCGGAAGGCGGCACACTCCAGCCTTCCACCACATCATGCTGGGAACATCTGGAACTATAGCATATACTAACATAATGCCCTGCACTTCGGCACACTCCAGCCTTCCACTTCATCATGCTGGGTCCAACTGGGACTATAATATATGTTAACATAATGCACCGGACGGCGGCACACTCCAGCCTTCCACCTCATCATGCTGGGACAAACTGGGACTATAATGTGTACTAACATAATGCCCCTGACGGCGGCATACTCCAGCCTTCCACCTCATCATGCTGGGACAAACTGGGACTATAATGTGTACTAAAATAATGCCACAGACTGCGGCACACTCTAGCTTTCCACCTCATCATGCTGGGATCAACTGGGACAATAGCATGTACTAATGTAATGCCCCGGACGGCAGCACACTCCAGCCTTCCACCTCATCATGCTGGGACCAACTGGGACTACAGCATGTACTAACATAATGCCCCTGACAGCGGCACACTCCAGCCTTCCACTTCATCATGCTGGGACCAACTTGGACTATAGCGTATACTAACATAATGCCCCGCACTGCGGCACACTCCAACTTTCCACCTCGTCATGCTGGACCAACTGGGACTATAGTATGTGTTAACATAATGCCCCGTACGACGGCACACTCCAGCTTTCCACTACATCATGCTGGGACAAACTGGGACTATAGTGTGTTCTAACATAATGCCCCGGACGGCGGCACACTCCAGCCTTCCACTTCATCATGCTGGGACGAACTGGGACTATAGCATGTACTAACATAATGCCCCGCATTGCGGCACACTCCAGGCTTCCACTTTATCATGCCGGAACAAACTGGGACTATAGCATGTACTAACATAATGCCCCGGACGGCGGCACACTCCAGCTTTCCACATCATCATGCTTGGAGCAACTGGGACTATAGCATGTACTAACATAATGCCCTAGACGGCGGCACACTCCAGCCTTCCACGTCATCGTGCTGGGACCAACTGGGACTATAGCATGTACTACCATAACGCCCCGCACTGCGGCACACTACAGCCTTCCACCTCATCATGCTGGGACCAACTGGGACTACAGCATGTACTAACATAATGGCCCAGACGGCGCCACCCTCGAGCCTTCCACTTTATCATGCTGGGACCAACTGGGACTATAGCATGTAGAAACATAATGCCCCGCACTGCGGCATCCTTCAGGCTTCCATTTCTTCATGCAGGGACCAACTGGGACTATAGTATGTACTAACATAATGCCCCGGCCAGTGGCACACTCCAGCCTTCCACTTCATCATGCTGGAACCAACTGGGACTATAGCATGTACTAATATAATGCCCCAGACGGTGGCACACTCCAGCCTTCCACCTCATCATGCTGGGTCCAACTGGGACTATAATATATGTTAACATAATGCCCCGGACGGCGGCACACTCCAGCCTTCCATCTCATCATGCTGGGACAAACTGGGACTATAGTGTGTAGTAACATAATGCCCCGGACAGCGGCACACTCCAGGCTTCCACTTCATCATGCTGGGACCAACTGGGACAATAGTGTGTACTAACATAATGCCCCGGACGGCGGCACACTCCAGCCTTCCACTTCATCATGCTGGGACAAACTGGGACAATAGCATGTACTAACATAATGCCTCGGACGGTGGCACACTCCAGCCTTCCACCTCGTCATGCTGGGACCAACTAGGACTATAGTATGTGTTATCATAATGCCCCGTACGACGGCACACTCCAGCTTTCCACTTCATCATGATGGGACCAACTGCGACTATAGCATGTACTAACATAACGCACCGGACGGCGGCACACTCCAGCCTTCCACCTCATCATGCTGGGATCAACTGGGACTATAGTGTGTGTTAACATAATGCCCCGGTAGCGGCACACTCCAGGCTTTCACTTCATCATACTGGAACCAACTGGGCTATAGTGTGTACTAACATAATGCCCCGGACGGCGGCACAATCCAGCTTTCCACCTTGTCATGCTGGGACCAACTGGGACTACAGCATGTACTAATATAAAGCCCCAGTCGTCTGCACACTCCAGCCTTCCACCTCACCATGCTGGGACCAACTGGGACTATAGCATGTACTAACATAATGCCCCGCATTGTGGCACACTCCAGCCTTCCACCTCATCATGCTGGGACCAACTGGGACTATAGCATTTACTAACATAATGCCTCAGACGGCGGCACACTCCAGCCTTCCACTTCATCATGCTGGGAACAACTGGAACTATAGCATGTACTAATATATAGCCCCGAACTGAGGCACACTCCAGCCTTCCACCTCATCATGCTGGGACCAACTGGGAATATAGCATGTACTAACATAATGCCCCAGACGGCGGCACACTCCAGCCTTCCACCTCATCATGCTGGGACCAACTGGGAATATAGCATGTACTAACATAATGCCCCGCACTGCTGCACACTCCAGCCTTCCACCTCATCATGCTTGGACCAACTGGGACTATAGCATGTACTAACATAAAGCCCCGCACTGAGGCACACTCCAGCCTTCCACCTCTTCATGCTGTGACCAACTGGGACTATAGCATGTACTAGCATAATGTCCCGGACGGCGGCACACTCCAGCCTTCCACCTCATCTTGCTGGGAGCAACTGGGACTATAGAGTGTACTAACATAATGCCCCGGACGGCGGCACACTCCAGCTTTCCACCTTATCATGCTGGGACCAACTGGGACTATAGCATGTATTAATATAAAGCCCCAGTCAGCGGCACACTCCAGCCTTCCACCTCACCATGCTTGGACCAACTGGGACTATAGCATGTACTAACATAATGCCCCGCATTGTGTCACACTCCAGCCTTCCACCTCATCATGCTGGGACCAACTGGGACTATAGCATATACTATCGTAATGCCCCAGACGGCGGCACACTCCAGCCTTCCACCTCTTCATGCTGTGACCAACTGGGACTACAGCATGTACTAACATAATGCCCCGGACGGTGGCACACTCCAGCCTTCCATCTCGTCATGCTGGGACCAACTAGGACTATAGTATGTGTTATCATAATGCCCCGTACGACGGCACACTCCAGCTTTCCACTTCATCATGATGGGACCAACTGGGACTATAGCATGTACTAACATAACGCACCGGACGGCGGCACACTCCAGCCTTCCACCTCATCATGCTGGGATCAACTGGGACTATAGTGTGTTTTATCATAATGCCCCGGAGGGCGGCACACTCCAGGCTTCCACTTCATCATACTGGAACCAACTGGGCTATAGTGTGTACTAACATAATGCCCCGGACGGCGGCACACTCCAGCTTTCCACCTTGTCATGCTGGGACCAACTGGGACTACAGCATGTACTAATATAAAGCCCCAGTCGTCTGCACACTCCAGCCTTCCACCTCACCATGCTGGGACCAACTGGGACTATAGCATGTACTAACATAATGCCCCGCATTGTGGCACACTCCAGCCTTCCACCTCATCATGCTGGGACCAACTGGGACTATAGCATTTACTAACATAATGCCCCAGACGGCGGCACACTCCAGCCTTCCACTTCATCATGCTGGGAACAACTGGAACTATAGCATGTACTAATATATAGCCCCGAACTGAGGCACACTCCAGCCTTCCACCTCATCATGCTGGGACCAACTGGGAATATAGCATGTACTAACATAATGCCCCAGACGGCGGCACACTCCAGCCTTCCACCTCATCATGCTTGGACCAACTGGGACTATAGCATGTACTAACATAAAGCCCCGCACTGAGGCACACTCCAGCCTTCCACCTCTTCATGCTGTGACCAACTGGGACTATAGCATGTACTAGCATAATGCCCCGGACGGCGGCACACTCCAGCCTTCCACCTCATCTTGCTGGGAGCAAATGGGACTATAGTGTGTACTAACATAATGCCCCGGACGGCGGCACACTCCAGCTTTCCACCTTATCATGCTGGGACCAACTGGGACTATAGCATGTATTAATATAAAGCCCCAGTCAGCGGCACACTCCAGCCTTCCACCTCACCATGCTTGGACCAACTGGGACTATAGCATGTACTAACATAATGCCCCGCATTGTGTCACACTCCAGCCTTCCACCTCATCATGCTGGGACCAACTAGGAATATAGTGTGTGTTAACATAATGCACCGGATGGCGGCACACTCCAGGCTTCCACTTCATCATACTGGAACCAACTGCGCTACAGTGTGTACTAACATAATGCCCCGGACGGCGGCACACTCCAGCTTTCCACCTTGTCATGCTGGGACCAACTGGGACTACAGCATGTACTAATATAAAGCCCCAGTCGTCTACACACTCCAGCCTTCCACCTCACCATGCTGGGACCAACTGGGACTATAGCATGTACTAACATAATGCCCCGCATTGTGGCACACTCCAGCCTTCCACCTCATCATGCTGGGACCAACTGGGACTACAGCATGTACTAACATAATGCCCCAGACGGCGGCACACTCCAGCCTTCCACTTCATCATGCTGGGAACAACTGGAACTATAGCATGTACTAATATATAGCCCCGAACTGAGGCACACTCCAGCCTTCCACCTCATCATGCTGGGACCAACTGGGAATATAGCATGTACTAACATAATGCCCCAGACGGCGGCACACTCCAGCCTTCCACTTCATCATGCTGGGACCAACTGGGAATATAGCATGTACTAACATAATGCCCCGCACTGCTGCACACTCCAGCCTTCCACCTCATCATGCTTGGACCAACTGGGACTATAGCATGTACTAACATAAAGCCCCGCACTGCGGCACACTCCAGCCTTCCACCTCTTCATGCTGTGACCAACTGGGACTATAGCATGTACTAGCATAATGCCCCGGACGGCGGCACACTCCAGCCTTCCACCTCATCTTGCTGGGAGCAACTGGGACTATAGTGTGTACTAACATAATGCCCCGGACGGCGGCACACTCCAGCTTTCCACCTTATCATGCTGGGACCAACTGGGACTATAGCATGTATTAACATAAAGCCCCAGTCAGCGGCACACTCCAGCCTTCCACCTCACCATGCTTGGACCAACTGGGACTATAGCATGTACTAACATAATGTCCCGCATTGTGTCACTCTCCAGCCTTCCACCTCATCATGATGGGACCAACTGGGACTATAGCATGTACTATCGTAATGCCCCAGACGGCGGCACACTCCAGCTTTCCACCTCTTCATGCTGTGACCAACTGGGACTACAGCATGTACTAACATAACGCACCGGACGGCGGCACACTCCAGCCTTCCATCTCATCATGCTGGGATCAACTGGGACTATAGTGTGTGTTAACATAATGCCCCGGAGGGCGGCACACTCCAGGCTTCCACTTCATCATACTGGAACCAACTGGGCTATAGTGTGTACTAACATAATGCCCCGGACGGCGGCACACTCCAGCTTTCCACCTTGTCATGCTGGGACCAACTGGGACTACAGCATGTACTAATATAAAGCCCCAGTCGTCTTCACACTCCAGCCTTCCACTTCACCATGCTGGGACCAACTGGGACTATAGCATGTACTAACATAATGCCCCGCATTGCGGCACACTCCAGCTTTCAACCTTATCATGCTGGGACCAACTGGGACTATAGCATGTATTAATATAAAGCCCCAGTCAGCGGCACACTCCAGCCTTCCACCTCACCATGCTTGGACCAACTGGGACTATAGCATGTACTAACATAATGCCCCGAATTGTGTCACAGTCCAGCCTTCCACCTCATCATGCTGGGACCAACTGGGACTATAGCATGTACTAACGTAATGCCCCAGACGGCGGCACACTCCAGCCTTCCACTTCATCATGCTGCGAACAACTGGGACTATAGCATGTACTAACATATAGCCCCGAACTGAGGAACACTCCAGCTTTCCACCTCATCATGCTGGGACCAACTAGGACTATAGCATGTACTAACATAATGCCCCGGACTGCGGCACACTCCAGCCTTCCACTTCATCATGCTGGGACCAACTGGGAATATAGCATGTTCTAACATGATGCCCCGCATTGCGGCACACTCCAGCCTTCCACCTCAT
Source organism: Paraescarpia echinospica (assembly GCA_020002185.1). Taxonomy (NCBI): domain Eukaryota; kingdom Metazoa; phylum Annelida; class Polychaeta; order Sabellida; family Siboglinidae; genus Paraescarpia; species Paraescarpia echinospica. The sequence goes on from JAHLWY010001069.1 coordinate 10,400, forward strand.
CATGCTGGGACCAACTGGGAATATAGCATGTACAAACATGATGCCCTGCATTGCGGCACACTCCAGCCTTCCACCTCATCATGCTGGGACCAACTTGGACTATAGCATGTACTATCATATAGCCCCGAAATGAGGCACACTCCAGCCTTCCACCTCATCATACTGGGACCAACTGGGACTATAGCATGTACTAACATAATGCCCCGGACGGCGGCACACTCCAGCTTTCCACCTCATCAAGCTGGGACCAACTGGGACTATAGTGTGTGTTAACATAATGCCCCGGACGGCGGCACACTCCAGCTTCCACCTTGTCATGCTGGGACCAACTGGGACTATAGCATGTAATAATATAAAGCCCCAGTCGGCTGCACACTCCAGCCTTCCACCTCACCATGCTGGGACCAACTGGGACTATAGCATGTACTAACATAATGCCCCGCATTGTGGCACACTCCAGCCTTCCACTTCATCATGCTGGGAACAACTGGAACTATAGCATGTACTAATATATATCCCCGAACTGAGGCACAATCCAGCCTTCCACCTCATCATGCTGGGACCAACTGGGACTATAGCATGTACTAACATAATGCCCCAGACGGCGGCACACTCCAGCCTTCCACTTCATCATGCTGGGACCAACTGGGAATATAGCATGTACTAACATAATGCCCCGCACTGCTGCACAATCCAGCCTTCCACCTCATCATGCTTGGACCAACTGGGACTATAGCATGTACTAACATAATGCCCCGCACTGAGGCACACTCCAGCCTTCCACCTCTTCATGCTGGGACCAACTGGGACTATAGCATGTACTAGCATAATGCCCCGGACGGCGGCACACTCCAGCCTTCCACCTCATCTTGCTGGGAGCAACTGGGACTATAGTGTGTACTAACATAATGCTCCGGACGGCGGCACACTCCAGCTTTCCACCTTATCATGCTGGGACCAACTGGGACTATAGCATGTACTAACATAATGCCCCGCATTGTGGCACACTCCAGCCTTCCACCTCATCATGGTGGGACCAACTGGAACTATAGCAGGTACTAACATAATGCTCCGGACGGCGGCACACTCCAGCCTTCCACTTCATCATGCTGGGAACAACTGGGATTATAGCATGTACTAACATAATGCCCCGGACGGCGGCACACTCCAGCCTTCCACCACATCATGCTGGGACCAACTGGGACTATAGCATATACTAATATAATACCCCAGACGGCGGCACACTCCATCCTTCCACCTCATCATGCTGGGACCAACTGTGACTGTAGCATGTACTAACTTAATGCCCCGGACGGCGGCACACTCCAGCGTTCCACCTCATCATTCTGGGACCAACTGGGTCTATAGCATGTACTAACATAATGCCCTAGACGGCGGCACACTCCAGCCTTCCACTTCATCATGCTGGGACCAACTGGGACTATAGCATGTACTAACATAATGATCCGGACGGCAGCACACTCCAGCCTTCCACCTCATCATGCTTGGACCAATTGGGACTATAGCATGTCCTAACATAATGGCCCGGACGGCGGCACACTCCAGCCTTCCACCACATCATGCTGGGACCATCTGGAACTATAGCATATACTAACATAATGCCCTGCACTGCGGCACACTCCAGCCATCCACTTCACCATGCTTGGACCAACTGGGACTATAGCACGTACTAACATAACGCCCCGGACGGCGGCACACTCCAGCCTTCCACTTCATCATGCTGGGACCAACTGGGACTATAGCACGTACTAACTTAATGCCCCGGACGGCGGCACACTCCAGCCTTCCAATTCATCATGCTGGGACCAACGGCGACTATAGCATATACTAACTTAATGCCCCGGAGGGCGGCACACTCCAGCATTCCACGTCATCATGCTGGGACCAACTGGGTCTATAGCATGTACTAACAAAATGCCCTAGACGGCGGCACACTCCAACCTTCCACCTCATCATGCTGGGACCAACTGGGACTATAGCATATACTAACATAATGCCCCGCACTGCGGTACACACCAGCTTTCCACCTCATCATGCTGGGACCAACTGGGACTATAGCATGTACTACCATAATGCCCCGGACGGCGGCACACTCCAGCCTTCCAGTTCATCATGCTTGGATTAACTGGGGCTATAGCATGTACTATCATAATGCACCAGATGGCGGCATACTCCAGCCTTCCACTTCATCATGCTGGGAACAACTGGGACTATAGCATGTACTAACATAATGCCCCGCACTGCGGCACACTCCAGCCTTCCACCTGATCATTCTGGGACCAACTGGGACTATAGCAGGTACTAATATAATGCCCCGCACTGCGTCACACTCCAGCCTTCCAACTCATCATGCTGGGACCAACTTGGACTATAGCATGTACTAACATAATGCCCTAGACGGCGGCACACTCCAGCCTTCCACCTCATCATGCTGGGACCAACTGGTACTATAGCATATACTAACATAATGCCCCGCACTGTGGCACACTCCAGCCTTCCACCTCATCATGCTGGGACCAACTGGGACTATACCATGTACAAACATAATGCCCCAGACGGCGGCACACTCCTGCCTTCCACCTCATCTTGATGGGAACAACTGGTAATATATCATGTACTAACATAATGCCCCGGACGGCGGCAATATCCATCCTTCCACTTCATCATGCTGGGACCAAATGGGACTATAGCATGTACTAACTTAATGCCCCGGACGGCGGCACACTCTAGCCTTCCACCTCATCATGCTGGGACCAACTGGGACTAAATTGTGTACAAACATAATTCCTCGGACGGCGGCACACTCCAGCCTTCCACCTCATCATGCTGGGACCAACTGGGAATATAGCATGTACTATCATAATGCCCCAGACTGCGGCACACTCCATCCTTCCACCTCATCATGCTGGGACCAACTGCGACTATAGCATGTACTAACTTAATGCCCAGGACGGCGGCGAAATCCAGCATTCCACCTCATCATACTGGGAACAACTGGGTCTATTACATGTACTAACATAATGCCCTAGACGGCGGCACACTCTAACCTTCCACCTCATCATGCTGGGACCAACTAGGACTATAGCATATACTAACATAATGCCCCGCACTGCGGCACACTCCAGCCTTCCACCTCATCATTCTGGGACCAACTGGGACTATAGCATGTACAACCATAATGCCCCAAACGGCGGCACACTCCAGCCTTCCACCTCATCATGCTTGGACTAACTGGGGCTATAGCATGTACTATCATAATGCCCCAGATGGCGGCACACTCCAGGCTTCCACCTCATCATGCTGGGAACAACTGGGACTATAGCATGTACTAACATAATGCCCCGCACTGCGTCACACTACAGCCTTCCACCTCATCATGCTGGGACCAACTGGGACTACACCATGTACTAACATAATGCCCCGGACGGCGGCACACTCCACCCTTCCACCTGATCATTCTGGGACCAAATGGGACTATAGCATGTACTAACATAATGCCCCAGACGGTGGCACACTCCAGCCTTCCACCTCATCATGGTGGGACCAACTGGAACTATAGCAGGTACTAACATAATGCTCCGGACGGCGGCACACTCCAGCCTTCCACTTCATCATGCTTGGAACAACTGGGATTATAGCATGTACTAACATAATGCCCCGGAAGGCGGCACACTCCAGCCTTCCACCACATCATGCTGGGACCAACTGGGACTATAGCATATACTAATATAATGCCCCGCACTGCGGCACACTCCTGCCTTCCACTTCATCATGCTGTGACCAACTGGGACTATAGCATGTACTAACATAATGCCCTAGACGGCGGCACACTCCAGTCTTCCACCTCATCGTGCTGGGACCAACTGGTATTATAGCATATAATAACATAATGCCCCGCACTGTGGCACACTCTAGCCTTCCACCTCATCATGCTGGGATCAACTGGGACTATAGCATGTACTAACATAATGCCCCACACTGCGCCACACTCCAGCCTTCCACCTCATCATGCTGGGACCAACTGGGAATATACCATGTACTAACATAATGCCCCAGACGGCGACACACTCCTGCCTTCCACCTCATCATGCTGGGAACAACTGGGAATATAGCATGTACTAACATAATGCCCCGGACGGCGGCACACTCCAGCCTTCCACTTCATCATGCTGGAACCAACTGGAACTATAGCATGTACTAACATAATGCTCCGGACGGCGGCACACTCCAGCCTTCCACCTCATCATGCTTGGACCAACTGGGACTATAGCATGTACTGACATAATGCCCCGGACGGCGACACACTCCAGCATTCCACCACATCATGTTGGGACCATCTGGGACTATAGCATATACTATCATAATGCCCTGAACTGCGGCACACTCCAGCCTTCAACTTCATCATGCTGGGACCATCTGGGACTATAGCACGTACTAACATAATGCCCCGGACGGCGGCACACTCCACCCTTCCACTTCATCATGATGGGACCAACTGGGACTATTGCATGTACTAACTTAATGCCCCGGACGGCGGCACACTCCTGCCTTCCACCTCATCATGCTGGGACCAACTGGGACTAAAGTGTGTACAAACATAATTCCCCGGACGGCGGCACACTCCAGCCTTCCACCTCATCCTGCTGGGACCAACTGGGAATATAGCATGTACTAACATAATACCCCAGACGGCGGCAGACTCCATCCTTCCACCTTATCATGCTGGGACAAACTGCGACTATAGCATGTACTAACTTAATGCCCCGGACGGCGGCACACTCCAGCATTCCACCGCATCATGCTGGGACCAACTGGGTCTATAGCATGTATTAACATAATGCCCTAGACGGCGGCACACTGCAGCCTTCCACTTCATCAAGCTGGGATCAACTGGGACTAGAGCATGTACTAACATAATGCTCCGGACGGCAGCACACTCCAGCCTTCCACCTCATCATGCTTGGACCAACTGGGATTATAGCATGTACTAACATAATGCCCCGGAAGGCGGCACACTCCAGCCTTCCACCACATCATGCTGGGAACATCTGGAACTATAGCATATACTAACATAATGCCCTGCACTTCGGCACACTCCAGCCTTCCACTTCATCATGCTGGGTCCAACTGGGACTATAATATATGTTAACATAATGCACCGGACGGCGGCACACTCCAGCCTTCCACCTCATCATGCTGGGACAAACTGGGACTATAATGTGTACTAACATAATGCCCCTGACGGCGGCATACTCCAGCCTTCCACCTCATCATGCTGGGACAAACTGGGACTATAATGTGTACTAAAATAATGCCACAGACTGCGGCACACTCTAGCTTTCCACCTCATCATGCTGGGATCAACTGGGACAATAGCATGTACTAATGTAATGCCCCGGACGGCAGCACACTCCAGCCTTCCACCTCATCATGCTGGGACCAACTGGGACTACAGCATGTACTAACATAATGCCCCTGACAGCGGCACACTCCAGCCTTCCACTTCATCATGCTGGGACCAACTTGGACTATAGCGTATACTAACATAATGCCCCGCACTGCGGCACACTCCAACTTTCCACCTCGTCATGCTGGACCAACTGGGACTATAGTATGTGTTAACATAATGCCCCGTACGACGGCACACTCCAGCTTTCCACTACATCATGCTGGGACAAACTGGGACTATAGTGTGTTCTAACATAATGCCCCGGACGGCGGCACACTCCAGCCTTCCACTTCATCATGCTGGGACGAACTGGGACTATAGCATGTACTAACATAATGCCCCGCATTGCGGCACACTCCAGGCTTCCACTTTATCATGCCGGAACAAACTGGGACTATAGCATGTACTAACATAATGCCCCGGACGGCGGCACACTCCAGCTTTCCACATCATCATGCTTGGAGCAACTGGGACTATAGCATGTACTAACATAATGCCCTAGACGGCGGCACACTCCAGCCTTCCACGTCATCGTGCTGGGACCAACTGGGACTATAGCATGTACTACCATAACGCCCCGCACTGCGGCACACTACAGCCTTCCACCTCATCATGCTGGGACCAACTGGGACTACAGCATGTACTAACATAATGGCCCAGACGGCGCCACCCTCGAGCCTTCCACTTTATCATGCTGGGACCAACTGGGACTATAGCATGTAGAAACATAATGCCCCGCACTGCGGCATCCTTCAGGCTTCCATTTCTTCATGCAGGGACCAACTGGGACTATAGTATGTACTAACATAATGCCCCGGCCAGTGGCACACTCCAGCCTTCCACTTCATCATGCTGGAACCAACTGGGACTATAGCATGTACTAATATAATGCCCCAGACGGTGGCACACTCCAGCCTTCCACCTCATCATGCTGGGTCCAACTGGGACTATAATATATGTTAACATAATGCCCCGGACGGCGGCACACTCCAGCCTTCCATCTCATCATGCTGGGACAAACTGGGACTATAGTGTGTAGTAACATAATGCCCCGGACAGCGGCACACTCCAGGCTTCCACTTCATCATGCTGGGACCAACTGGGACAATAGTGTGTACTAACATAATGCCCCGGACGGCGGCACACTCCAGCCTTCCACTTCATCATGCTGGGACAAACTGGGACAATAGCATGTACTAACATAATGCCTCGGACGGTGGCACACTCCAGCCTTCCACCTCGTCATGCTGGGACCAACTAGGACTATAGTATGTGTTATCATAATGCCCCGTACGACGGCACACTCCAGCTTTCCACTTCATCATGATGGGACCAACTGCGACTATAGCATGTACTAACATAACGCACCGGACGGCGGCACACTCCAGCCTTCCACCTCATCATGCTGGGATCAACTGGGACTATAGTGTGTGTTAACATAATGCCCCGGTAGCGGCACACTCCAGGCTTTCACTTCATCATACTGGAACCAACTGGGCTATAGTGTGTACTAACATAATGCCCCGGACGGCGGCACAATCCAGCTTTCCACCTTGTCATGCTGGGACCAACTGGGACTACAGCATGTACTAATATAAAGCCCCAGTCGTCTGCACACTCCAGCCTTCCACCTCACCATGCTGGGACCAACTGGGACTATAGCATGTACTAACATAATGCCCCGCATTGTGGCACACTCCAGCCTTCCACCTCATCATGCTGGGACCAACTGGGACTATAGCATTTACTAACATAATGCCTCAGACGGCGGCACACTCCAGCCTTCCACTTCATCATGCTGGGAACAACTGGAACTATAGCATGTACTAATATATAGCCCCGAACTGAGGCACACTCCAGCCTTCCACCTCATCATGCTGGGACCAACTGGGAATATAGCATGTACTAACATAATGCCCCGCACTGCTGCACACTCCAGCCTTCCACCTCATCATGCTTGGACCAACTGGGACTATAGCATGTACTAACATAAAGCCCCGCACTGAGGCACACTCCAGCCTTCCACCTCTTCATGCTGTGACCAACTGGGACTACAGCATGTACTAACATAATGCCCCGGACGGTGGCACACTCCAGCCTTCCATCTCGTCATGCTGGGACCAACTAGGACTATAGTATGTGTTATCATAATGCCCCGTACGACGGCACACTCCAGCTTTCCACTTCATCATGATGGGACCAACTGGGACTATAGCATGTACTAACATAACGCACCGGACGGCGGCACACTCCAGCCTTCCACCTCATCATGCTGGGATCAACTGGGACTATAGTGTGTTTTATCATAATGCCCCGGAGGGCGGCACACTCCAGGCTTCCACTTCATCATACTGGAACCAACTGGGCTATAGTGTGTACTAACATAATGCCCCGGACGGCGGCACACTCCAGCTTTCCACCTTGTCATGCTGGGACCAACTGGGACTACAGCATGTACTAATATAAAGCCCCAGTCGTCTGCACACTCCAGCCTTCCACCTCACCATGCTGGGACCAACTGGGACTATAGCATGTACTAACATAATGCCCCGCATTGTGGCACACTCCAGCCTTGCACCTCATCATGCTGGGACCAACTGGGACTATAGCATGTACTAACATAATGCCCCAGACGGCGGCACACTCCAGCCTTCCACTTCATCATGCTGGGAACAACTTGAACTATAGCATGTACTAATATATAGCC
>JAHLWY010001070.1:0-30019 GCA_020002185.1 Paraescarpia echinospica
GTGATTCGTTTCGATCATTTTGATATGGGAAATGTTTGTCTTGTGAATACTGAATGTACTACCGCATTATTCAAGATAACACATCAGATAGGAATGTGTTTTCACACCCATAACTTACGTACTATTTTCTTGTAACTTACGTGACGGAGATGAAAGGGTAACATGCATTCCTCTTTGTGGTTAATCTAGATATATTTGTAGCTTGATATCAGTCTAGCCTTCGTGAAGATTGTTAACATGCTGCACATCTATTTGGGGTGAGACCACATTAAGGATCCGTTCGCCGAAAGAGTGCACTTGAAATTACCGTTTTGGGGTGATACCCGTGAATTTTTTTTCGATCACTTTCAGATGGGAAATGTGTGTCTTGTGTACGTTTAATGTACTACTGCATTAGTCAAGATAAGACATCAAATAGGAATGTGTATTCACACCCATAACTTCCGTATTATTTTCTTGTTTCTTACGTAACAGAAATGAATGGGTAACATACATTCCCCTTTGTGTTTAACCTAGTTATGTGTGTAGCTTGATATCAGTCTAGCGTTCTTGAAAATTTGTAACATACACGATATCTATTCGGGATAAACCACATTATGGGTCCGTCCGCCGAAAGAGTGCACTTGAAAATATCGTTTTGGGGTGATATGCGTGAAATCTGTTCGATCACTTTGACATGGGACATGAATGTTTCGTGAATACCGAATGTACTACTGCATTAGACAAGATAAGATATCAAATACGAATGAGTTTTCACAACCATAACTTAAATACTATTTTCTTGTAACTTACGTGACGGAGATGAAATGGTAACATGCATTCCCTTTGTGGTTAATCTAGTTATATGAGTAGCTTGATATCAGTCTAACATTCGGGAAGATTTGTAAAAGTGAACTCTTTCAGCGAACGGATCTTTAATGTGGTCTTACCCCAAATGTATTTCCTGCATTTTACAAATCTTCCCGAAGGTTAGACTGATATCAAGCTACACATATAACTAGATTAACAACAAAGGGGAATGCATGTTACCCTTTCATCTCCGTCACGTAAGTTACAAGAAACTAGTATTTAAGTTATGGGTGCGAAAACTCATTCCTATTTGATGTCTTATCTTGTCTATTGCAGTAGTAAATTCAGTATTCACGAAAAGTACATGTCCCATTTCAAAGTGATCGAACAGAATTCACGCATATCACCCCAAAACGGTATTTTCAAAAGCACTCTTTCGGCGGACGGTTCCTTAATGTGGTTTATCCCAAATTTATGTCGTGGATGTTACAAATTTTCAAGAAGGCTAGACTGATATTAAGCTACACACATAACTAGATTAACCACAAAAGGTAATGCATGTTACCCATTCATTTCCGTCACGTAAGAAACAAGAAAATAGTACGTAAGTTAAGGGTGTGAAAAACATTCCTATTTGATATCTTATCTTGACTAATGCAGTAGTACATTCAACGTACACAAGACAAACATTTCCCATCTGAAAGTGATCGAAAAGAAATTCACGGGTATCACCCCAAAACGGTAATTTCAAGTGCACACTTTCGGCGAACGGATCCTTAATGTGGTCTCACCCCAAATAGATGTGCAGCATGTTAACAATCTTCACGAAGGCTAGACTGATATCAAGCTACAAATATATCTAGATTAACCACAAAGAGGAATGCATGTTACCCTTTCATCTCCGTCACTTAAGCTACAAGAAAATAGTACGTAAGTTATGGGTGTGAAAACACATTCCTATCTGATGTGTTATCTTGAATAATGCGGTAGTACATTCAGTATTCACAAGACAAACATTTCCCATATCAAAATGATCGAAACGAATTCACGCATATCTCCCCAAAACGGTATTTTCAAGTGAACTCTTTCAGCGAACGGATCTTTAATGTGGTCTTACTCCAAAAGTATGTCCTGCATATTACAAATCTTCGCGAAGGTTAGAATTATATCAAGCTACAAATATAACTACATTAATCACAAAGGGGAATGCTTGTTACCCTTTCATCTACGTCACGTAAGTTACAAGAAAATAGTATTTAAATTATGGGTGTGAAAACTCATTCCTATTTGATGTCTCATCTTGTCTAATGTAGTAGTACATTCAGTATTCACGAAACATACATGTCCCATGTCAAAGTGATCGAACAGAATTCACGTATATCACCCCAAAAAGGAATTTTCAAGTGCACTCTTTCGGCGAACAGATCCTTAATGTGGTCTTAACCCAAATAGATGAGCAGCATATTACAAATTTTCACGAAGGCTAGACTGATATCAAGCTACACACATAACTAGATTAACCATAAAGGGGAATGCATGATATACTTTCATCTCCGTCGCGTAAGTTAAAATAAAATAATACATAAGTTATGGGTGTGAAAACACATTGCTATTTGATGTGTTATCTTGTCTAATGCGGTATTACATTCAGTATTAACAAGACAAACATATCCCATGTCAAACTGATCGAAACAAATTTACGCATATTTCCCCAAAATGGTATTTTCAAGTGAACTCTTTTAGCGAACGGATCTTTAATATGGTCTTATCCGAAATGTATGTACTGCATTTTACAAATCTTCACGAAGGCTAGACTGATATCAAGCTACACATATAACTAGATTAACCACAAAGGGGAATGCATGATACCCTTTCATCTCCGTCACGTAAGTTACAAGACAATAGAACGTAAGTTATGGGGGTGAAAACACTTTCCTATTTGATGTGTTATCTTGACTAATGCGGTAGTACATTCAGAATTCACAAGACAAACAAGTCCAATTTCAAAGTGATCAAACAGAATTCACGCATGTCACCCCAAAAAGGTATTTTCAAGTGCATTCTTTCGGCGGACGGATCCGTAATGTGGTTTATCCCTAATAGATGTCGTGCATGTTATAAATTTTCAAGAAGGCTAGACTGATATCAAGCTACACACATAAATAGATTAACCACAAAGGGGAATGCATATTACCCATTCATTTCCGTCACGTAAGAAACAAGAAAATAGTACGTAAGTTATGGGTGTGAAAACACATTCCTATTTGATATCCTATCTTGTCTAATGCCGTAGTACATTCAGTATTCACAAGATAAACATTTCCCATCTCAAAGTGATCAAAAAAATTTCATGGGTATCACCCCAAAACGGTATTTTCAAGTGCAATCTTTCGGCGAACGCTTCATTAATGTGGTCTTACCCCAAATAGATGGGCAGCGTGTTACAAATTTTCCCGAAGGCTAGACTGATATCAAGCTACACACCTAAATAGATCAATCATAAAGGGGAATGCATGATACCTTTTCATCTCCGTCACGTAAGTTACAAGAAAATAGTACGTAAGTTATGGGTGTGAAAACACATTCCTATTTTATGTGTTATCTTGACTAATGCAGTAGTACATTCAGTATTCACAAGGCAAAAATGTCCCATATCAAAGTGATCGAAACCAGTTTATTAGTTTCTCCCCAATACGGTATTTTCAAGTGAACTCTTTCAGCGAACGGATCTTTAATGTGGTCTTACCCCAAATGTATGTCCTGCATTTTACAAATCTTCCCGAAGGTTAGACAGATATCAAGCTACACATATAACTAGAATAACCACTAAGGGGAATGCATGTTACCCTTTCATCTCCGTCACGTATGTTACAAGAAAATAGAATTTAAGTTATGGGTGCGAAAACTCATTCCTATTTGATGTCTTATCTTGTCTAATGCAGTAGTACATTCAGTATTCACGAAACAGACTTGTCCCATGTCAAAGTGATCTAACATAATTCACGCATATCACCCCAAAACGGTATTGTCAAGTGAACGTTTTCGGCGATCGGATCCTTAATGTGTTCTTACCGTAAATAGATATCCTGCATGTTTCAAATCTTCACGAAGACTAAACTGATAACCAGCTACACACATAACTAGATTAGCCACAAAGGGGATTGCATGTTAACCTTTCATCTCCGTCACGTACGTTACAAGAAAATAGTATTTAAGTTATGGATGTGAAAACTCATTCCTCTTTGATGTCTTATCTTGTCTAATGCAGTAGTACATTCAGTATTCACGAAAAATACATGTCCCATGTCAAAGTGATCGAAACAAATTCACGCATATCTCCCCAAAACGGTATTTTCAAGTGAACTCTTTCAGCGAACGGATCTTTATTTAATTAATTACCCCAAATGTATGTCCTGCATTTTACAAATCTTCCAGAAGGTTAGACTGATATCAAGCTACACATATAATTAGATGAACCACAAAGGGGAATGCATGTTACCCTTTCATCTCCGTCACGTAAGTTACAAGAAAATATTATTTAAGTTATGGGTGCGAAAACTCATTCCTATTTGATGTCTTATCTTGTCTAATGCAGTAGTTCATTCAGTATTAACGAAACATACATGTCCCATGTCAAAGTGATCGAACAGAATTCACGCATATCACCCCAAAACGGTATTTTCAAATGCATTTTTTCGGCGGACGGATCCTTAATGTGGTTTATCCCAAATTGATGTCGTGCATGTTACAAATTTTCAAGAAGGCTATACTGATATCATGCTACACACATAACTAGATTAACCTAATAGGGGAATGCAGGTTACCCTTCAATCTCCGTCACGTAATTTATAAGAAAATAGTACGTAAGTTATGGGTGTGAAAACACATTCCTATTTGATGTCTTATCTTGACTAATGCAGTAATACATTCAGTATTCTCAAGACAAACATATCCCATGTGAAAGTGATCGAAACAAATTCACGCATATCTCCCCAAAACGGTATTTTCAAGTGAACTCTTTCAGCGAACGGATCTTGAATGTGGTCTTACCCCAAATGTATGTCCTGCATTTTACAAATCTTCCCGAAGGTTAGACTGATATCAAGCTACACATATAACTAGATTAACAACAAAGGGGAATGCATGTTACTCTTTCATCTCCGTCACGTAAGTTACAAGAAACTAGTATTTAAGTTATGGGTGCGAAAACTCATTCCTATTTGATGTCTTATCTTGTCTAATGCAGTAGTTCATTCAGTATTAACGAAACATACATGTCCCATGTCAAAGTGATCGAACAGAATTCACGCATATCACCCCAAAACGGTATTTTCAAATGCACTCTTTCGTCGGACGGATCCTTAATGTGTTTTATCCCAAATTGATGTCGTGCATGTTACACATTTTCAAGAAGGCTAGACTGATATTAAGTTACACACATAAGTAGATTAACCGCAAAGGGGAATGCATGTTACCCATTTATTTCCGTCACATAAGAAACAAGAAAATAGTACGTAAGTTAAGGAAGGGAAAACACATTCCTATTTGATGTCTTATCTTGTCTATTGCAGTAGTACATTCAGTATTCACGAAACATACATGACCCATGTCAAAGTGACCAAACAAATTCACGCATATCTCCCCAAAACGGTATTTTCAAGTGAACTCTTTCAGCGGACGGATATATAATGTGGTCTTACCCCAAATGCATATCCTGCATTTTACAAATTTTCCAGAAGGCTAGACGGATATCAAACTACACATATAACTAGATTAACCAGAAAGGGGAATGCAGTTTACCCTTTCATCTCCGTCACCTAAGTTACAAGAAAATAGTACGTAAGTTATGGGTGTGAAAACACATTCCTATTTGATGTGTTATCTTGATTAATGCGGTAGTACATTCAGTACTCACATGACAAACATGTCCCATGTCAATGTGATCGAAACACATTCACGCATATCTCCCCAAAACGGTATTTTCAAGTGAACTCTTTCAGCGAACGGAATTTTAATGTGGTTTATCCCCAATAGATGTCGTGCATGTTACAAATTTTCAAGAAGGCTAGACTGATATCAAGCTACACACATAACTAGATTAACAACAAAGGGGAATGCATGTTCCCCATTCATATTCGTCACGTAAGAAACAAGAAAATAGTACGTAAGATATGGGTGTGAAAACTCATTCCCATTTGATTGTTAATCTTTTCTAATGCAGTATTGCATTCAGTATTCACGAAACGTTCATGTCCCATGTCAAAATGATCGAACAGAATTCACGCATATCACCCCAGAAAACGGTATTTTCAAGGGCACTCTTTCGGCGGACGGGTCCTTAATGTTGTTTATCCCAAATAGATGTCCTGCATGTTACAAATTTTCAAGAAGGCTAGACTGATATCAAGCTACACACATAACTAGATTAACCTCATAAGGGAATGCAGGTTACCCTTCAATCTCCGTCACGTAATTTATAAGAAAATAGTACGTAAGTTATGGGTGTGAAAACACATTCCTATTTGATGTCTTATCTTGACTAATGCAGTAATACATTCAGTATTCTCAAGACAAAAATGTCCCATGTCTAAGTGATCGAAACCAATTCACGCATATCTCCCCAAAACGGTATTTTCAAGTGAACTCTTTCAGCGAACGGATCTTTTATGTGGTCTTACCCCAAATGTATGTCCTGCATTTTACAAATCTTCCCGAAGGTTAGACTGATATCAAGCTACACATATAACTAGATTAACAATAAAGGGGAATGCATGTTACCCTTTCATCTCCGTCACGTAAGTTACAAGAAAATTGTATTTAAGTTATGGGTGCGAAAACTCATTCCTATTTGATGTCTTATCTTGTCTAATGCTGTAGTTAATTCAGTATTCACGAAACGTACATGTCCCATTTCAAAGTGGTCGAACAGAATTCACGCATATCACCCCAAAACGGTATTTTCAAATGCACTCTTTCGGCGGACGGTTCCTTAATGTGGTTTATCCCAAATTTATGTCGTGCATGTTACAAATTTTCAAAAAGGCTAGACTGATATTAAGCTACACACATAACTAGATTAACAACAAAGGGGAATGCATATTACCCATTCATTTCCGTCACGTAAGAAACAAGAAAATAGTACGTAAGTTATGCGTGTGAAAAACATTCCTATTTGATGTCTTATCTTGACTAATGGAGTAGTACATTCAACGTTCACAAGACAAACATTTCCCATCTGAAAGGGATGGAAAAAAAATTCACGAGTATCACCCCAAAACGGTAATTTCAAGTGCACTCTTTCGGCGAACGGATCCTTAATGTGGTCTTACCCCAAATAGATGTGCAGTATGTTAACAATCTTCACGAAGGCTAGACTGATATCAAGCTACACATATATCTAGATTAACCACAAAGAGGAATGCATGTTACCCTTTCATCTCCGTCACGTAAGTTACAAGAAAATAGTACGTAAGTTATGGGTGTGAAAACACATTCCTATCTGATGTGTTATCTTGAATAATGCGGTAGTACATTCAGTATTCACAAGACAAACATGTCCCATATCAAAATGATCGAAACGAATTCACGCATATCTCCCCAAAACGGTATTTTCTAGTGAACTCTTTCAGCGAACGGATCTTTAATGTGGTCTTACTCCAAATGTATGTCCTGCATTTTACAAATCTTCGCGAAGGTTAACAATTATTTAACAAGTATTTAACAAGATTGCCATCCAGAGAATTAACTCTAGATGGCAGGTGGAAAAGGAAGCCCTTTGGCTTATCGAGAGTCCAACCCTTTTATCTACATATATCCAGCCCTTCTGAGGTATGTGTCGATTTTATTTTTAAACATATTCACACTACTAGCACCCACACAATCATCAGATAATCTGTTCCATTCATTCACAGTTGTTTGTGAAAATTAGAACTTTCTCACGTCTAATCTACCTTGCTCCTTTACTAATGTAACTTCATGTCCTCTAGTGTTTCTATCTTTCTTAACTGAAAAAAACATATTTCTATGAATATTTTCATAACCATTCAATATTTTAAACACTTCTATCTGATCTCCTCTCAATCTCTAGGTCTCTAGTGTTGTTAAACCACATTCTTTTAGGCGTTTTTCATAACTAAGATCCCTCAGTTTTGGTATCATTTTAGTCGCTCTCCTCTGTACTCTTTCTAGCATATCTATGTCCTTCTTGCGGTATGGCCTCCACGCTTGTATACAATATTCTGAATGAGGCCTAACTATTGTTTTGTACAGCGGTATTATTAGTTCTTTTTCTTTATATGCTATATTTCGCCTAATCAATCCAAAGATTTGATTTCCCTTTGAAGCTGCAATTCCACACTTCTCTGAAACCTTCATGTCAGCACTAATTGTCAGCCATAAGTCTTTTTCTTTTACAGTAGTACTTAGTACAGTTCCCCCCATTGTATATTCTACATATTCGTTCCCATGTCCTGTGTGAAGGCATTTGCATTTCCCAAAATTGAACAACATTTGCCACTTTTCAGACCATTTGATCAACCTGTTAAAATCATCTTGTAAATGCTGTCTATCCCCATCACTTTTAATCCTTCTAAACACTTTTGTGTCATCTACAAATGTCAACACCTTGCTAGGTATATCATCGTCCAAATCGTTTATATATATATTAAGAATAATATAGGTCCCAGTACTGATCCCTGTGGAACCCTACTCAAAACTGATTTCCGTTTTCTTCTGTCAATGAGCCATTTTTCTATCCAGTTAATTATACCATTTCCTATGCCATGGGCTTTTAGTTTAAGCAGTAATCTCTAATGTGGCACTTTGTCGAAAGCCTTTTGAAAATCTAAGTAGATGATATCTACTGGTGATCCATCATCTACCCACTTAGTGATATCTTCCAAAAAACATAACATATTTGTTAAGCATGACCTCACTTTTAGAAACCCATGTTGAGATGGGTTTATCAAGTTATGTTTAACAAGAAAATCCACCATGTGATCTTTAATTAGTCTTTCTAATAATTTGCAAATCACTGATGTTAAACTCACTGGTCTATAGTTCTCTGACTTGTTTCTCGAACCTTTTTTTAAATAACGGTATAATGTTTGCCTCTTTCCATTCTAAAGGAACCACTCCCTCTTCTAATGACAAATTGAAAACTGTTGCAAGCGGTACGCTAATTTGTTCTACAATTTTCAATAGTAGTTTGGGCGGAATCCCGTCCACTCCAGGTGATTTATTATCCTTCATAGCCCTTATTTTCTTAGCTACCATTTCCGAGGTTACAACTAACTGTCCTAAATAGTCTGAATCTGCCCCCTTGAACTTAGCCTCTGGTACTGGCGGTGAACTAATATCTTCCCTGGTAAACACTGAACTAAAATACTCATTCAGGTCTTCTGCCATTAAGAATCCCTCTGATATTATATTTCCAGCACTATCTTCTAGAGGACCGACTTTATCTTGATCTTTCTGTTTGCTTCGAACATACGCATAAAAACTCTTGCTGTCATGTTTTATATTACTAGCTAATTGTTGTTCATAGCTTCTCTTTGAATTTCTAATTTCAGCCGTAGCTTGGTTAAGTGCTTCTTTATAACTGTTGTAGTCTTCATCATTTCCAGTACATCTATATGACTTCCACATCATTTGTTTATACTTAATTTTTCTAATGGCTTCTTTCGATAAGTGCTTCCTTTTAGACCGTTTCCCTTGTTTTTTGAAAGGTACAAATTTATCGACTATGCACTTAATTTCACTATTTAAGACATTCCAGCATTCGGTTGCTGTCTTATTATTCAGTGTGTTATTCCAGTCTATCTTTGCTAAATATTTCCTCATGTCCTTATACCTTCCTTTGTGGAAATTTCTCCTATACTGCTTTTTACTATTCCTTTCTGATTTTACATTGATGGTAAAATGTATCTGGTTGTGATCACTACTCCCCAGTGGCTCTCATATCTT
The DNA here is from genome assembly GCA_020002185.1 of Paraescarpia echinospica. Taxonomy (NCBI): domain Eukaryota; kingdom Metazoa; phylum Annelida; class Polychaeta; order Sabellida; family Siboglinidae; genus Paraescarpia; species Paraescarpia echinospica. The sequence goes on from JAHLWY010001070.1 coordinate 9,754, forward strand.
GACATTGTCAACTAATTCTTTCTGTGAGGACAAAACTAAGTCTAACACATTCTCTCCCCTGGTTGGTTCTAGCACATGTTGAGAAAGGAAACTATCTTGCACTAAAACTAAAAACTTGTGGTCCTCACTCCCCATACTCTGTAGAGATTTCCATTGTATATGCCCATGGTTAAAGTCCCCCATAATAATACAGTTCCGTTTGCTTACTTCCCTTATAGCGTTTTGTATTTTTTCATTCTCTTCTATGCTTATGTTTGGACTTCGATAAACTAACCTAACTGTTAACGTTGAGTTTCCTGTAACTATGTTGCTACACCAAACAGCTTCTTCGCAATCTGCTTCTTCTAATTTTATTTCATAAGCCTGATAGATTCTTTAATATATAAAATAACTCCACCTCCCTTTCTTCCTATTCTATCTTTCCTAAACATTACATATCCTGTTAGTCCCAATTCGGCATCTGATATATCAGTGGTGGCCCACGATTCGGTTATACCTATTATGTGAGGGTCAATATCTTCTACCATAATGTTTAGTTATGGTAGAAGATATTGGAAAGGTGTCCACTGAGTACTTGCATAAATTAATACAGTCTGAATGATTTACCTTCCAATACTGGGGTATAACCACCGAGTAAGCCAAATATGAAATACATAATCCTTGATAAATGTGTGTATCTATATTATGCACATTTGAGAGAAACGAATGACTAGTGCTTATGGGACTTTGGTGGAGCGCCGTGGTGCAGTGGCTAGAGCTTCAGACTCTCGACCGAGAGAACCCGGGTTCGATTCCTGTGCAGCAATGTCAAACCTTGGGCAAGTTCGTTCACTCTACATTGCTCCAGTTCACTCAGCTGTATGAATGAGTACCTTGCTCTAGACTGTGGTGGATATTTAATTTAATTGCAGTGTGACTGGATGCTTCCTAGAGAAGTCGAGATGGTGTTCGATTGAACAGATCTGTCAGGAAGTAAAGTGTAAAGCGCTTTGAGCAGTCCGTTTTTAGTGCTTGAAACCTTGTTATTTGAGAAATCAGCAAGATTTTGTTATTATGTTTCCTCGATAGGCCACCAGGAGAACTTGAATTACGCCGCAGTGAACATCAACATTGGGCCAGGAGACTGTCAATGGTTCGGGATGCCAGAGAGCTATTGGGGCGTCATACACCAACTGTGTGTACAGTAAGTGGGGGTTTGGGGTGTCATACACCAACTGTGTGAACAGTAAGTGGGGGTTTGGGGCATCATACACCAACTGTGTGAACAAATAACTGGGGTTGAATATAAAAAACTGTTCACATACAGTATGATATCTTTAAAATAAATTTCTTATATTTGAAAACATACCGCAGGGAATCAGCAGGACCATTTAATTAAGGTTTGTATTCAGTTACAAAAATCCCTAGGTTTAACTGGCGAAGGATATTATCAAAGCTACCGGTATGTAAATCATTGTTTATAGTTTTATAGGACTTTTAATATCTATGTGGTTTACTCAAAGTAATCTTTCATTTTGTTTGTATTAGTAGGAATGACCATTGGCTGTGTTTGTAGGAATGGCATCAACTGTTTGACAGGGTCCTCGTTGTGGTAGTAGGAATGACATTTACTATTTGACCGGATCCTGATTGTTTTTGTAGGAATTGCATCAACTACTTGACTGTGTCCTGGCTGTGTTTGTAAGAATGGCATCAACTATTTGACAGGGTTCTGGATGTGTTTGTGGGAATAGCACCAATTATTTGACCAGGTCCTCGTGTTTGTAGCAATGGCATCAACTATTTGACCTAGTCCTCATGTTTGTAGGACTGTCATCAACTATTTGACCGGGTCCTGGCTGTGTTTGTAGGAATGGCATCAACTATTTGACAAGGTCCTGGTTGTGTTTGTAGCAATGGCATCAAATATTTCACATGGTCCTCATGTTTGTAGGAATGACATTGACTATTTGACAGGGTCATGATTGTTTTTGTAGGAATTACATCAACTATTTGACTGTTTCCTGGCTGTGTTTGTAAGAATGGCATCAACTATTTGACTGGGTTCTGGATGTGTTTGTGGGAATGGCACCAATTATTTGACCAGGTCCTCGTGTTTGTAGCAATGACATCAACTATTTGACCTAGTCCTCATGTTTGTAGGAATGTCATCAACTATTTGACCGGGTCCTGGTTGTGTTTGTAGGAATGGCATGAACTATTTGACCGGGTCCTGTGTGTGTTAGTAGCAATGGCATCAACTATTTGACTGGGTCCTGTGTGTGTTTGTAGCAATGGCATCAACTATTTGACCTAGTCTTCATGTTTGTAGGAATGACATCAACTATTTGACCGGGTCCTGGCTGTGTTTGTAGGAATGGCATCAACTATTTGACAAGGTCCTGGTTGTGTTTGTAGCAATGGCATCAACTATTTCACATGGTCCTCATGTTCGTAGGAATGACATTGATTATTTGACAGGGTCATGATTGTTTTTGTAGGAATTACATCAACTATTTGACTGTTTCCTGGCTGTGTTTGTGAGAATGGCATCAACTATTTGACTGGGTTCTGGATGTGTTTGTGGGAATGGCACCAATTATTTGACCAGGTCCTCGTGTTTGTAGCAATGGCATCAACTATTTGACCTAGTCCTCATGTTTGTAGGAATGTCATCAACTATTTGACCGGGTCCTGGTTGTGTTTGTAGGAATGGCATCAACTATTTGACCGGGTCCTGGTTGTGTTTGTAGGAATGGAATGAAATATTTGACTGGGTCCTGTGTGTGTTTGTAGGAATGCCATCGATTATTTGACCGTGTCTTGGTTGTGTTTGTGAGAATGGTATCAACTATTTGACCGGGTCCTGGTTGTGTTTGTAGCATTGGCATCAACTATTTGATCTGGTCCTCATGTTTGTAGGAATGTCATCAACTATTTGAACGGGTCCTGGTTGTGTTTGTAGGAACGGCATGAACTATTTGACCTGGTCCGGGTTGTGTTTGTAGGAATGCCATCAACTATTTGACCGTGTCTTGGTTGTGTTTGTGAGAATGGTATCAACTATTTGACCGGGTCCTGGTTGTGTTTGTAGCAATGGCATCAACTATTTGACATTGTCCTCATGTTTGTAGGAATGTCATCAACTATTTGACCGGGTCCTAGTTGTGTTTGTAGGAACGGCATGAACTATTTGACCGGGTCCTGTGTGTGTTTGTAGGAATGGCATGAACTATTTGACCGGGTCCTGGTTGTGTTTGTAGGAACGGCATGAACTATTTGACCAGGTCCTGTGTGTGTTTGTAGGAATGGCATGAACTATTTGACCGGGTCCTGGTTGTGTTTGTAGGAATGGCATGAACTATTTGCCCGGGTGCTCTGTGTGTTTGTAGGAATGCCATCAACTGTTTGACCGTGTCATGGTTGTGTTTGTGAGAATGATATCAACTATTTGACTGGGTCCTGGTTGTGTTTGTAGCAATGACATCAACTATTTGACCGGGTCCTTATGTTTGTAGGAATGGCATCATCTATTTGACCGGGTCCTGGTGGCCTAATCTGGAGGAACTGTTTGAGAATGACGTTCCCGTCTACCGGTTCATCCAGAAGCCCGGTGACCTTGTGTGGGTCAACGGCGGCACCGTCCACTGGGTTCAAGCCATTGTAAGTGACCACAGCCAGCTTATGTAATAATTATATTGTTTCTCTAACTTTGGAGCTTTGTAAGTGCATCCCCACCGAGGCGCCAACAAGGTCCACTCCCCTGTTTCTAGGTTGCCTAGCTTCCACGCCTCTTATTTAGCAATTGGCTGTGTACTTTGAGAAAACACACAGGTAGTTATTTAGAGTTACTTTCTTTTCTACGGTGTACAGATTATGTTGTCAGTCATTCCCCTACAAAACACTGTTTAACAATTTTGCAATTTAATACCCACTTTGTCATGTCAGGTCAAATAGGTTCTCATTATCTGAGTTTAAATATGTTGATGATTAACGTGCCGCAGCAAACTGGTTACTACGCCGTGCATGAGAGCCAAAAATAGCTGTCTATATCACATCAAAGTTTTGATTTGGGCAGACACGTCTCCCTTATAATTTCTTCTTTAAATGTCCGGGATATTTTCGTTGACAAATAATGCTAAAGTAATGCAATACTAAATGATGGTATGAGCATTGGTTTTTCCACACATCCCAATTTTTTTTTTAATATTTTAATCTTTGCTTAGTTTTACCGATGGAAAAAAAATACTGATATTTCAACAAATGAGGTGTGATTTTAATGCTTATAATCTGTTGAATCCAGAAAAAGGTGTAATACTACATTTTACAATTGTTCAACTTAATACCCACTTTGTCATGGCTGGTGACACACTGTGTAGAAAGACGACTCATTCTGCCAATAATATCTATAAAAAATGTTGCAATTTAATACCCACTTTGCCGTGAAACGTTAAATGCCTTCCATTGACACGTGACATGACAGTGTCGGTTTGTGCGTGTGTCAACAGGGCTGGTGCAACAACATCGCGTGGAACGTGGGACCGTTGACCTTCAAGCAGTACATGCTGTCAGCCGAGCGCTACGAATACAGCAAGGTACAGCTGTGCAAGTCGCTAGATCCCATGGTGCAACTGTCGTGGAACCTCGCACGCAATGTCCACGTCACCGACGCGAGACTCTGCGACCTCATCAAGACATGTCTGTGTCACTCTCTCCGACATAGTCGCGTCATCATCGACTACGCCCACTCTCTAGGCAAGGAGGTGAATTTCTACGGACACGCAGAGAATGAGGCGGCGCATTACTGCAGCAATTGCAAGGTTGGTGTCACACGAAATGATGCATCATGTAAATTTTATATACAATAAATCTCATTGATGATATATATAAGGGGTGTTCTCGTAAGTGTAATTTTTGTATTGGTTCAAACCACCACCAGTACCTGGTGTTGGGGCTTTATGTTTTGAGTGATCCAAAATCTTTGTGAACTTATACGGCCATCTTTATGAACTTATGCGACCATCTTTGTAAACTTATGCGACCATCTTTGCAAACTGACGCGACCATCTGTCTGAACTTATGTGACTATATTTGTGAACTTATGCGACCATCTTTGTGAACTTGTGCGACCATCATTGTGAACTTGTGCAACCATCTTTGTGAACTTGTGTGATCATCTTTGTGAACTGATGCGACCATCTTTGTGAACTTATGTGACCATCTTTGTGAACTTATGCGATCATCTTTGTGAACGTTGCGACCATATTTGTGACAAAACAGTTACCACCTCCTGTGAGGTGAATTAGAACACCTTTGGGCGGCCAGTATGTTACAAAAGATATAGTCTACACTGCATATTATGATTTTACAATAACAACAAACAGACAATATCCCTTTATATGTCTGGAGGGTGCGAGACGCGCCAGTAACATCTTCGATGGCTTCGTTGTTCTCAGTCAGTACAAGATGAATGACCTAAAGAGTGTCTATGACAACTTTCCCCTCAGTACTGCTGCCACAACGACTGGTACTGTCGCTACGACGACTGGTACCGCCCCCACGACAACTTGTACTGTCACCACGACTGGCACTGCGGTGAGGATTTCTCCTTCTTCTTGAGCTTGTGTTGAAGTCTCCCTCCTCTGTGGCCTATTCTCTATCAGCTGACTCTGTCATCACCCCCTCTCTCTTTCGCTCTCTCTCTCTCGCTCGCTCTCTCTCCCTCCCTTCCTCCCTCTCTTTCCCTCCCTCCATCCCTTCCTCACTCTTTCTCCCCCTCCCTCCCTCCATCTCTGCCTTCCTGCCTCCTTCCGTCACTCCCTCTCTCTCTCCCCTCCTCTCTCCCCCCTCTCTCTCCCCCCTCTCACTCAAGTTAGATAGAATAACTTACATACATATATTAGCTCAATTTATATATATACATATGGCCATACATGAATACATACCAGACCCGTTGTGTGGTTGATTTTTGGGGAACGCCGTCTCACATAGCAGCTTACATACATCCTTATTTAATAATTATACACAACTAATATTTACAAAAGAATACATAATTATAATCACTGTTTTCTGTTTTCAGACTCCAACACCACAGCCAGACACACAGGGTAGTTAGCTCAGTGTCAAGACAGTCTTTATGCTATAGCTATAGACATACTTCAACAGGCAAGAAATGGTTTCAAATCATGACATCATCCGGCATCACTTTCACGAAATCAAGATTATGGTAATTTATTTATTTTTGAAATGAACAGTTTTTTAACTTGTGAATGTGTTGGTGTGTGTCAGTGATAGTCAGACTGAAACTGTCTGACGATGGACTTTCGTTCAGTCATGCTGAGTCTATCTGATGGTGGAATTCATTTCAGTCTCATTAGTGTGGGTTAGACTTATAAAGACACCTCCTCTCAGTACTCTCTCCTATTGTTTCCCCGCCAATATTGATGTATTGAATTATGTCTAATGGTGTAGTTTGATTTTGCTTTCCCTACTGATGGATGTAAAAGGTAGAATTAAAAGTGTTGTAGTTAATTATCCCATGTAATACTGATTAAATATGTGGGTAGGTTACCTGTCCCAAGAGGACAAAGTAGTTTTTTTTAATTTGTTTAACCCTCGTTTGCCTGATGAAGGTTTTCTATATTAAAAATAAACATATGTACATTGAAATTTGCATAACAGAGAAGATTGTCAATTGAAGTGGTTGGTTAGTAAATTGTTTTTGATGTAGACAACTGAATATGCTACATTCTCACTCACAGATCTGTGTCACTGAAACTGTTTGTTTTGTTCAATCGTGTCAACGTATGTTATTTTATGTTTTGTATTTGACATGTTCTCTTCTCCTATGTCTGAATGTTTGGCTGATTTCTAGGAAAATTGGTGTAAATGAGAATTGTGAACGATTGATAAGGTATTATATTGATGTGTCATCTTCAGGTGAGACATGAAGGGTGCTGCAGCAGTTGGTAATGTAAGATCTCTGCTGTTTTCACAGACGTCATATTTAGTGAGATGTCTTCACTCACAAAATGAAGCAGCCCTTTCAGTGGTGATGTTACCCTTGCGAGTCAGAGGCCACCGAGTGTGTGCCAGTGCCCTTTGCCAAACACATCGACACGTGTTTGTCATTTGCTTCAGTGGTCACATTTCTCATGAAATGTTGTATTTTAATTAACTGTTATAAGTCAAAAATGGTAGTCCCAACTTCACCAAATTGTCAGAGTAAAGTGTTTGTATTAAAAGAAAGTGAATTTGTTAATTAGTTGGTATCAGTAAAATGGTCCATGGACACACATGAACATAGGTATCGGGAGTGGACCGTGGCACCTGAGAGAAAAGCACTTATCCTGCCTCTAAGTTAACATATTAATTCTTCATAATGTGTCATCAGAGTCGGTCACAATGTCAACATGTTAGTCCAATAATACCCAGTCTAGAAGTGCGACATGGTGGAATGGTTTCTAAGCTACACTGCAGAATGTGTGTATAAATTTATAACAAACGTTTTATTTTGACGAAATAAAACGTTATGACTGATTGAAGTTTAGATGCATGTAGTGCTGTACCGTTGGTGGAAGTATTCAGAAAATCACCGAACTAACATTTTATTTATTTTTATTTCCAGTCATCCTCTCGACCTGTTGTTGAAAGGTGTGCTTTGTGTATGTAAGTACCAGTGAGTGTTGTTAAAATTATAAGCTTGCTGGTAAGCATATTTATTTTCGTTAAATGATCTCATTGTATGTCTCCATTAATGTGAAATTGCATCCGTCGTAGAATTTCTTTAATATCACAGAGATTGCGGAGATGAGAGCTAGATTTGAGTGAATAAAGTGTTTTCTACGAATTGAAATACCTGGTAGTCATGTTTTGTTTTCCTTGTGCACCTAAGGAACAACAAGCCAGTGTCAACTGTTGGCGCCATTATAGTATCTTGATCTTAAACTGCTAACAGGGGAATGTCATTCCTTTCAAGTTTCCACTGCAAGAGTGATTAAGTCCCTTTGTGCTTTTAGTCCATTGGGCCAAAGTTTCAATGGACTTATGTTATCACTCTGCTGTCCGCCATGTGCTGTTAGCTGCCATATCTCGGAAACCGTTCAGCAACTGTTTCTCTAATTTTGCACAGACAAATCCTTGGGTACTGCCACTATGCACGAGAAATCTGTATTTGATTGAATCATTCTAACCCCCCAGGATCCCCGAAACTGGTAAATTTTCAAATTTTGCCTGTTAAACTCTTCAGTAACTTTTTTTCTGATTTTGAATAGATATGTCATGTGGTAGTGCCACTATACACAAGAAATCTGTATTTGATTGAATCATTCTAACCCCCCACTGGTAAATTTCAAATTCTAAATTATCACATTTTCCCTATTTCTCTACTGCACTGGCAGAACCTGGGCAGCTGTAAGCCTCTTTATTTCACTAGCCTAAGGCCACTGCCTGCCATTGTCCAAGTGACAAACAGAATGCCTCCACTTGGGCTGTGATTAATGTGTAATGGGAATCCCTACTGCACTGGCAGAACCTGGGCAGGCAAGTTTATGATACTGACTTGCTTGTGTGCACCAGGCCAGGTAAATTAGCATGCATCCCTCTTCCCCATTTATTTTGATGTTCATTTAATTATTTTTATAATGGATTGATTGTGGTATCTATTGGTTAAAGATATATTGTCACCTGTAGGTGACAAACATAGACAATTAATATTCTGGACACGTTTATTGAAATCAAATCAAAAAATGCATTACACTTTCTTTTCTATTTACATGCCATGCCTCGTGTAGACATGGTACTATGTAAATCAGTTCATTTTGTATCAATATAGGCAGGAAACCCAGCTTTGTAAGACTTATCTTGGTTGTTGTCATCCTACACGTGACTTCTGTGTCACATCGATGTATGTGTTGACATTGTGTTCACTGGTATTTTGACACCTGAAACAACCAAATGTCAACCATTAGAAGAGTTGACATAGTGTTATAATAAAAGACCCAATTTTCATATAACAACACATAATCAACAGTCTCGTGCTGAAATATTTAACTTCCAGGTGTATCTTCACTGGCATGTAAACAGTCTCCACTAAACATGTAAACATTTTACTTCCATCATAACCCTTAATGATCTGTAACTATGATTCACCAATAAACATTTTATTAATAATTACAAACTCACAATATAGTCCAAAGGACTTCAGGGCATCTTGGCCCATTTTTAGTTTTGTAGAGTTAGATGAACCATGTGTGGTTTAATGATATATATGTTCAGAATACAGCATTGTTGCCTTATATTTTAAATGCCAGTATGTTACAATGAAAATCTAATAAGCACACGGTAAAAAAACGTTAGGTTTTCGTAGTAAATTATTTAATGATTTATCGACATGCTTGTCTAGCTGTGGATATCTGACCTGGTTAAAACTGGGATGCTCATTGGTTCCAAGATGAACACAGTTCATGGTGTGTAGATCTACATTTAGCTGGGTAATGTTGTGTTTTTGTTTGTGTTGGGGGTAATAAGCAAAGTTCACACGATTCAAGTATGTATACTATCAATAGTAACTTGTGTATTATTTATTTGTATATAAAGAAACAATGTTTCCTCAAGATTAACATTATTTTGTTATTCCCTAACTTGAACTTGTTTGAAACATTTGATATTCAGTAACACTGTCTCTTGAAACTTGTATTTAAAAACTCAACTGGCAACATATTGTTGAATATAATGCACCTTTATGGTAAACACATCAAGAACTAAGCAAAGAGCTAGTCGATTCGTACTTAAATCTAGATAATTGCCTGTTTTAATACACATGTTTGTCTGAAGATATTATTGTCATACCAGTTTGTCAATTTGTTACACAAATTTCATCTTGCTATATCAAGTGTTCATATGATACAGTGAAACCCTGATAATCTAGAAACAATAACATCAGGACATAATATACCTTGCAATATATACATGATTCATTTCTTTAAAAATGCAGACAAGTACAGTAGTGATTAATGTCCATACTGTATGAAAAATGTCAGTTCAAATTGCACAACCAACAAAAGTACCTGGTAAAACAGTTCTGTATTATCCAAAGTTTTGCAAACAACTACATTTAAAACTTGAAAAATTGACTATTGCATTACAGCAGTGCACATCCAAGTACTGCACCCATCCTTGGCAAACACCCCAGAAGATGTATGTATCAGCAGTATAGCCTCTCATACTAGAGTACAGTTTTAGTTGTCGAACATTAGCATGTGGTCGCCTACCGACGTCTTTCTGTAGAAAGCATGCAAGTTTGCTCCTTTCCTCCTAATGCTAATTTGCTGAGCTATTTCCAATATTTGTTTAAGTGGAATTAACTTAGTTTAGGTGGAGTTATTGTAAATGGCTGAAGTTATTGAGTGGAATAAGTGTGTGTGCACAACCAGCAGTGTTTGGATATTAAACACCAGCAGAGATCGAACCTGCCACACACAACACTGAAACACTATTGTCATAAACAACACAGTTCAACAGTTTTTAAACAAACAAATGACATAGTATGTCTGCATTTACAACGCAATACTTTAACAGCATTCGGTCACAAATGTATTGTTTACATTGTTAGGCAAAGTCATATGGTACATACACATATGTGAAATTTTATAAATGAGTGTTAATGTTTCACAAAAGAGATAATATCGTATGTTTGTATCATTTGACAGAAAAATAATACAATATATACTTGTTACGAAACTATCTGAACAAACCTATAAACCCACTTTTTCAGTGTTAGGCTCCCAACTGTTTATATTCTCGCTTGTCATATTAAGCCGCCGGCCCGCTCCTGTAACAGAAAACCAATTTTGCATTACATATTGGAATAATTAAATTTTACAGTTCAAATAATAACTAATTCAAACATATTCCATACAAAGAACTTGTGAAAGTAAATTACATTTGCATGCTCTTCCAAAAATCACATTTAGTTACATGTACATTATGTAAGGGGCCGTCTAACAAAGCACAGAGGGAGTTCTGTGGGCAAGCGTGACGAAGCGCTACATGAGTGTGGGGGTCTCTGAACCAGTATTACGTAACGAAACATAATATTTCAAAAGTTTATTTCAACAGCATTTCAGTAGAAAACCAGCTACATACACTAACAATGTTAAAACCCCAGATAAATTTCAAGAGCATTCCAACAGAAAACCACTTCTACTATTATATCAACATTTAGAATCACACAAAAAATGACGCAAACTCATATGTGCAATCCAGTACATGGATTATGTTGAATTGAAATGGCTTGACGAGCATGATGTGGACGTTCACAGCAATCCCCTATTTCAGAAACTGTATTGGTGTTTTGACCCCAACAAATCCCCTTGGGCAACACAATGAATCATTGGGAGGAAATTTAGTGTGGGGATAGACACGTCACCTCTCATTAGAAGTGCTTAATGTTGAGGCAAATATGTCAGAAGAAAATTAACAAAGCAAAATCAATTATGGAGATAATCTGACGTAGTTTCGATCACATGGATAAGAAGTCTTTTTCTACAACTTGTAAGTCTCTCGTTCGTCCACACATTGAACACGCTAATCAGGTATGGAGTCCTTTCTTAAAGGCACATGTTACAGATCTTGAAAATGTTCAGCACAGTGCAACCAAATCAATTCCTGGTTTCAAAGACCTTGAATACAAAAAACGTTTACAGAGACTGAAATTACCAACTCTATCATACCGTCGCCTCAGAGGAGATATGATTGAAATGTATAAGATAGTAACAGGGAAATATGACCCAGCAGGCTTATGCAATGTTGTTACATTGAGAGATAACGAAGCACGTACGAGAGGGCACCACCTAAAAATATTTAAAGAAAGGTGCTGATTAAATATTAGAAATAACTCATTTATATACTGATGCAAAAATGTATGAAACCATTTCCTACAGTTTGTAGTTGACGCTTTGTCGATGTAGTCGTTTGACACAAAAATAGATAAGTTATGACAAAACCACCCTGTGAAAACTGAATACACTGCCCCACTCCTATCTTGGATTGTGCCAGTCGCATGTGCACAGTAGGAGCATATGTCAAAAGCGAGAGCTGGCATGTAAGAGACAGAGGCAGTAATGCCTACTCAAGCCAGAAGAGGACCTATAAGAACCTGAAAGATGTTATTCACTTTACTTTTCACGTCTTGAAATGGCCCAGCTACATTGAAGCTAATTTATACATACATAGATACATACATACATACATACATCCTCTTCGGTCTTCAGGCAAATTTGCCTATGTACCGCTCTTTAACCAATGTTGCTTTATAATCAAATTTGACAGGCTGGTGCATCCATAATATACCGAGTCGGTTTTTCAGTGCATTGACTGTTGGAGCTGTGACAATGGTTTCAGGTAAGGTGTTCCATACACCAATTACTCTCTCGCTAAAGAAGTGTCTCCTTATTTCTCGTTTACTCCTGTTTTTATAAAACTAAAGAATGCCCCCGTGTTCCTTCGTACAGGTCCAGGTTAAACATAGTGTGCGTGCAACTAAATATGCCATTAAAGTATTTGTAAACATTAATAACGTCCCCTCGTCCGGGTGAAAGTTTAACTGCCACTTCTCAGCCCATTCCTGTAATTTGTCTAAGTCTTTCTGCAGATCTAAGCAATCTTGTTTTGTTAAAATTTTGTGGTATATTTTTGTATCATCCGCAAAAATCTTCATGCCACATTCTACTACATTTGTTATATCATTTATATACAATATAAAAAGAATTTATGCAAGACAAAAGAGAGAATCAGGAAGTGGGAGACACTGGAGCCGTTACTGCCTATGGTACAGACCTAACTGCACCAATGATCGGCTCGGGACATCACATCGGTTGCTCCTCATAACGCTACTCTGGAAAGTAGTGTCACAGTCCTGATCTCTCACAGCTGACCCACCCCGTGTGGCTGCACTCTGCAAGGGAGGGAAATATCGGCCCCTAAGCCATACGTCGTTCCCATAGACGTTGTGGTCATCCATGCCACGTGATATAACCCTATATATTGAGCACGTCAAGCTGCAATTAACATAGGAAATTTGCCTGCCTTTATACCCTGCCAAACACAGGCAGCCGGAATTGTGGTGTGTGAACTTCAACATTAATTAATCTTGCATACCTACAACTATTGAAGTTATTTATTCGTTAGAATGGTATTAAAACTTTGGTCATATGTTATACTACATGATACGATGTAGTAAACATGTGTGTACGCGGCGTACATAATATTACTAATCTATTATATGTATTCTGATGTATGCAAATTCATGGATAGTTATGGTTGACGCCAGTAGGGGCGAATCCAAGATGGCGCACACAGTGGGGAATCTTCCAAAAGTCAAATCATATTTATTGTCTACGTAATATACTAACAACAGTTAAAGTACAATATACGCGCCATGCCGCGTTGCAATAACAAATGTTTCAACTGGTGCATTTATTCTGGTTCTAGTTGTTTCCAGCACTCGGTGAGGTTTTATTAACTGACTAGTCTATATATAGTGGTTACAATGTTATGATTTTGTGAGGTCCCATTCAACTAGTCAGCGTTTTTCAGAACATTATCGCCAAGCCGATCTTTCTGTGCTGGCACTGAGTGTGGTCACTGTGAGGATGCTTGTCGTCCTCAGTGGTGCTTTTACGTCCCAAATTGAGACGGGGCCGACATTACATCCGAGTCACGAGGGATACACAATCCTTAATGTTGAGAGCCAGGTTTTTATACCAAATATACCATACCTGCCCGGTCCGGGTGTTGAACTCGAGACGCCGGCATCTATTTTGTATACTTTAAGTGACGATACATTTGTTTCTAGTATTTTGATCATTGCCAATTAATGTAACTATAAACGGTCAAGCACAAGCGTGTGCGTATTTGCATTGTGATTGACAAGATGTTCTATGAACACATTACGCGAGTGCGTATGTACGTGTCTGTCTATATGTGTCTACATTACGATACCTTACAAAAGTAACGTTTAAAAACAATAACCATGTTCTTTTCTTGCGCGCGCGTGCCTGCCGCCATGAATAGACTAGTCAACAATAACGAATTTTCGTGTTGTACCCATACAAAGGCAATATAAAGAACAGACTACAACTACTTGCTGTTCTAAACATCCAAAGTCCCTACCTTCCTTCAGTTGGCGCTGTTGCAGCCATCTTGCAATGGCTACCCCTTCACGCTGTCTTTTCCGACATTTGTGTTTGTTGCACTGTTTAAATCACCTGCTACACGAAGCACCATATCGAGCGTCAAGCGAATGATGTTTTACATACAAATAATGTGGCTGCACCCACGCAAGTGAACCATCCACCAGTTAAGTCGGTGTTGTACTGAAACCCGTCGTGTCACCTATATTTCAACCACTGTGCGAATTCCTATTTGTCATTTTACACTTCTCAGTCACACGTTTACAACAACTGTCAGGTGAACCTCGACAGAAGTAGTCATATTAAATTCAAACTAAAGTCCACTTAAATCCTTTTGGCACGTGATTACGAAGGAACCATTGTTGGGCTTGCACGTGATGCCTAGAATGTTCACCGGTAGTTGAATCAATGCATTGTTTCTGAGGTAATGAACCATGACATTGTTTGTGGACGAAGCACAGTTGGCATGTATGTAGGAATAGCCTCTTTATTCGTGCTAACTGTGCAACGATCCATGACCGTACCCAATTACGAGTGAATGCGAGAAACAGAGAGAGAGAGAGTGTGTGTGTGTGTGTGTGTGTGTGTGTGTGTGTGTGTGTGTGTGTGTGTGTGTGTGTGTGTGTGTGTGTGTGTGAGAGATGGGGTGAAGATTGCGACAGGGACGGAGAGAAATAGAGGAGGGAACAAGGGACGGAGAATGGGACAAACAGAGAGGGGAAACAGGGAGCGCGACGGGGAAGATAAGGATGGAGGGGTAGAGTGGGGATAGATATGGAAAGGGAGAGGAGGGGAGGGGACTGGAGGTGATGGGAGAGGAAGGAAGTGAGACAGGAGAAGGAGGGGAAGATACTCGGATGAATTTTATTTCCCTACGACCACTAGCTTGCGGACTATGAGAATAGTGTTCTCTCTAAAGTACATTTTAATACAACATTGTATTCTTAAGAACATCTAGACTTCTATTATATACATCTTATTTACAGTGATAAAACATAAACAACACACAATGCATAAAACATTCAGTGACCTTACTGTATTAAGTGTTTTCGATAATTTTTTATAATCAGTAGTGCAAAACAAATAATGTTAAATAATATAAAATAAACCACGTATTATACATGTATTACACACTTTGAACTCATTTACATGTAATTATATCACTAATAAATTAGCTACAATGTTTCTTCTATGCAAAAAATTCACCGTTTTGACAGGGAATTTGTTACATAGACAAACTTTGTCATGATTACATTAATAAATGTGGAAAGATCTGCCAATTGTCTCACATTATGTACACTAAACAAGTGGTTAATTTTCAAAGTATTGGGTCTGATTCTAAAATATTTCTGTATATTTTGATCTCTCTTCTACTAGTGATGGACATACGAGTACATAATGATATTTATCACCTTGGTCTCCATTGTTGCATAAATTACAGAGCCTCTGGGCATTTTCAGGGAGACACTGACCTTCACAAATAGGTAAGTTGTGACCTCACGAAATTTACATCAATTGATTCTGTCAGATGGGCTTCACTAGATTAAATCCTTCTCGAGCCCTACTTCATTTTTAAATATTCTGTAATTTGAGCACAACCTATTTATATGAATTTCATTGTGCCATGTTTGTCTGTTTATGTCTTTCATTTTAAGTTCTAGGGTATGCTTCAACCATTTTATATTTACATTTCCATGATCATGCCACATGTTTGATATACCTGGGGTAGTCCACATCCATAAATGATTCTCTTGATTTTTTTATTTGTATGTCTATCGGTAAATGTAGCTTCCTTGCTTTAGTTGTTAGGTTGAACATTGCACGCCTAGATTGGTTAACGTGTTTTGTTATGGCTTTCTTAAACAATCCATTATAGTTTAGACTGGTTCCAAAATAGATTATAGCTATCAGTTATTTATCATTTGTTTTCTCCAAACAAGAAGTATAGATATGATATGACCTTGCCTCGAGATAATATAATAAGCTTTGTTTTACTAGTATTAACAGATAGGTGCCATGTTTGGCAATAATCACAAGAAGCATTTAATGCCGCCTATAAATATGCTGGTGTTTCTGCCATAACAATAGTATCAAATAGCACCGCAAGAAGAGGGGTGAAAGAGACAAATAGACAGAAAGACAGACAAACAGACAGACATACAGACATACAGACAAACAGAGAGAGAGAGAGAGAGAGAGAGAGAGAGAGAGAGAGAGAGAGAGAGAGAGAGAGAGAGAGAGAGAGAGAGAGAGAGAGAGAGAGAGAGAGAGAGAGAGACAAAGACAGGCAGGGACAGAGAGAGGCAGGGACAAAGAGAGGCAGGGACAGAGAGAGGCAGAGACAAAGAGAGGCAGAGACAAGTGAGGCAGGGGCAAAGAGAGGCAGATACAAAGAGAGAAGCAGAGACAGAGAGAGGCAGGGACAAAGAGAGGCAGAGACATAGAGAGGCAGGGACAAAGAGAGGCAGCGATAAAGAGAGGCAGAGACAAGTGAGGCAGGGGCAAAGAGAGGCAGATACAAAGAGAGGCAGAGACAGAGAGAAGCAGGGACAAAGAGAGGCAAAGAGGCAGAGAAGCAGAGAGGCAGAGAGGCAGAGGCATACTGCCAACAGGTAGGCCGTTAGAGAGGGAGAGTTGGAAAAGGGGAGACGGGGAGAAAAACATACATATAAAGGCCTATATTTGGGCAGGGACACAGAGAGACAGCGTGCTAGTTGCGACTATAACATCGGAACTCTGTAGTCAAGCAGCCAATGCTACATTACTATGTTGCGTCGGCTGTTCTAATATTAGACGTGTTAATTCAACCGCATGTAATAATCAGTCACCCTATAGATACTTGTCTGAACTTGTACAGACAACGAGTCGGAGAAACTTGTTTTAGCTAAGTACTTCTTTTATCTAGTAACCATCACATTATCCAAAGTCAAACGTATGCACACGACATACCTATACATCACAATAATTAGCTAAAATGCTTGCTAAATGTATAAGTCGTCTGTAAACACAATTTAACATTATATGACACAACACTGCTAAACTCGTCATACTATAGCTGGCTTACCCGAAGTGACAGTGATGGGGCAAATAACAAGAAACAATTTACACGTTACGCATTATTCTAATAATATCACTGTTATAACATGTAAACATGAACAAATAACTCACCAGGCTGTGTGTATTGATATTCGAAATTATGGAGGCGACAGAACTGTACGTGTATCTTTGCGGACACGTCCATGATCCCTAGCAAACTGCGACTGGGTGTGGCTCTAGTTACCCTACATGCGTCTGGCGGCTAACATGACAACAGCCTATGCAACCGCTTGCACGAAACAATTCCGCCAGGGTTACATAATATATTGTACTTCTTGTGTTACAGATTCTTACATGTCAACCGGCCGAAAACACGATCGGATTATATGCCCACCAGCATTATTATTTGTAAGTTTACAACTTCATATTTGCTCCTTTCCAAACATGTTTTTGTTTGTTTTATTATGCCATTACATAGAATTACCATTTTCGTGAATTGCACGCATGACTTGATTTTAACTAATGACTTGTTTTGACTTGTTTGCTCTATAATATGTTTAAACCAATATTCAATAAATATTAAATGAAATTACTACCGAATATACAAAAAATCTCAGATGTCATCAGACATAGAAGACTCCGGTAATTTGTGCATGTGTGTAGTATACCAAACGAAAACCCCTTGAACGTAGCTTTCATACAAGCTTTTTGTGTATTAGAAGATCTGTTTTGTGAAGCGCAGTAATCCAGTCCTAATAGCGCGCTGACAAAGAAGCATTAAGCAAAGAGGCCGTAATATATCGTGTTTCCTGTAAACTGTTAACGGTTAAGGATGAAAGCACAGTTACTTCATAAAATATCAAAGTGTTTATTGGTAATTTATGTATTATAACATCGTAATATTTTGTACATTCATAACATCGTAGTTGTATAACTCTAGCCATTGCATACTGGCGGACATGACATCGGAAGTTGGGGAAATGTTTACTTTTTTAATCCCCTCAATCAAACGGACTCTTTGTCGTAGCGGAGGGTGTGTCGCAACCTATGCACAGGTCTGATGGCATCAGCTCAACATTTAACAGGCCTGAATTCTCCACACTGGCATCGCAAGATACGAGCAGAATACGTAGATAGTTGATCGATGTAGACCGTCAGACTATTAATTGAGATTGCAACAACTTGATATTGATCGTGTATCCAAGTGGAAGGTACGGTATTAAGATGTAATAATAGTAAGAAGAAGAAGAACACTAATAGAGCGCCATCAATCTAGATGAATCCATTCGAAGGCGTTTTAAATAATCATATACATATATATATATATATATGCAGAACATAAATGAGTTACATAAAATTAATAATATTTAATTAGTTAAAATAAATGACAATATATACACATATTAAAAAGAATAAGTTACAGCTAAAGGTGATCGTTACCATTATAGGTATATTGATAAAAGGTTGTGTAAAATTTGTTTTAAAACATGTACAAGATAATGAATAATTAAAAAAATAAACTAACTAAACTTACTGGTTGTGCTTATGTTACGTAAGCAAACCGGAAAAGATGGGTTTTCAAAAATCTTTTGAAGGTCACAAGGCAACAGGTTGTCTTCGTCTCGCTTGGAAGTAAATTCCATAGTCGTGGAGCAGATACCGAGCAAGTTCTGACGCCGTTTCGGCTGCGAGATGTTGGCACGCACAAGTCATTGTTTGTAGTTGAACTCAACTCTCCAGTAGTTCTTTGTTCGTGGAGTAGGTCGGTGATGTAAACTGGTACCACACCTCGCGTTGAGCACGAAACGTCAGTAGCAGAATTGCGTAATGAATGCGTTGCTTTACGGGAAGCCAGTGTAGTTTCTCTTGAGTACCGGTGTGATATGGTCCCATCTGTGGCAGCTGACCACCAGCCGAGCAGCAGCATTTTGCACTCTTTTGCAGCTTGTTGATTAGGCAGTCGGGGGTGTCATATACCATTCAATGCTAAATCAGTATGTCTCAGTAGTACTCTCAATAGTATTTGAACATACCCTTCTGTACCACTGGACCATCCGATGATAAAGAAGGTTTCAATGGTACGCACAATGGTATTTCAACATACCATTCATTGAAACACCTGTATGTCTCAGTGGAACTCGCAATGGTGTTTGAACATATCATTCAATACCATTCAATGATAAATCAGTATGTCTCAATGGTACTTTTAATGGTATTTGAACGTATCATTCAGTACCATTGGACCATTCAATTATAAATAAGGCTTCAGTGGTACTCGCAATGGTATTTGAACATATCATTCCCCAGCCAGCTCGCCACCCTCGGCCCGAGTGGCTGTCAGGAGTTATTTATTTCTTAGTGGTGCCCGCATTATCATTGGGAAAAAAACCTGCCCACAATATCTTCCTAAGCGCATGCAACTATAATTGAGACAACGTATACA
The DNA here is from genome assembly GCA_020002185.1 of Paraescarpia echinospica. Taxonomy (NCBI): domain Eukaryota; kingdom Metazoa; phylum Annelida; class Polychaeta; order Sabellida; family Siboglinidae; genus Paraescarpia; species Paraescarpia echinospica. The sequence continues at coordinate 29,404 of JAHLWY010001070.1, forward strand.
CGAGTGTGCGTGTATATGGGTACTCGGTATGTTAAACTTTTCCTCCTAAACGATTTGCATAGCAGACACCAAAAGTATGGATTCACGTTTTAAAACAACGTCATCATACCTATAAGTAGTTTTGACTATAATAATAATTTAATAATGGACGCCTTTCTAAACGTATTTACGCAGACGTATAGGTCTAGGTGTAATATTTATGGAGAACACTTGACAGACGGAAGTAACGATACGTAGGGCGAAACATACAACTAATTGTTAATTGTATTTACAACGAATAGGGAAATATTGTGACAAATAAAACATGGTCTGAATCATATCAATGTTCAGTGATCTACTGAAAATAAACACAAGCACCGACGCCAACACAATTTCAAAGACACGGTCCTACCTTCCGAGCCGGTTGTCCGGGATCAGCACTCAGAATTTTCATCGGGCAGCTGGGTGGCGTCGTAAAGGAGACTTTGGAAATTCAGCGGTTGATGCTCCACCGTGTATCCTTTCAGGCCGGTGATTATATCAATGCTGGGTGGTAGTGGTGAGTCCGAGCTCTAGATGCAATTAAGTTTATCCGCACTGCAAAGAAGAAAGACGCTGGATACCCCATAGTGATATC
>JAHLWY010001071.1:0-17500 GCA_020002185.1 Paraescarpia echinospica
AGACACGATCACGACTCACTGTTTATGTGGCTTCACAAATCATATTGAGTTGTATTATTTGATTACTTATACTGAACAATCTACAATTAAAAAACATGTTTTATGCAATACATGATTTTCTAACACTTGGTTATATATTGCATAATACAAAAAACTGACTGTTTGTATATTTGGTGCCTGTTATATATATGGACATTATATATTTATTTTGTTGTAATGATAATTAATTATACTAGTGATTGTCATTTATATAAGGTAAATATTTGCTTAAATTAATTCATAGGGTGGTTCCTACGAGGGACACTATATTTAGTCTTAGTAGGAGTCTCCCGTCCCTTATTATGACATAATCTATTAAACATTTTCTTACCAGTATATTGATTGTGCTTTCGAATTGGTAACAATTATATTGATGTATTTTGCATTTTGGGACAAAAAAATGTTTCTCAGGCCCCTAGGGTGGGGGTACGAATGGTGTGTACGTACCCCATGCCGAGGGAAAAAGTTCCGTTCGAATTAAAACAACATGTAACAACGCCCCAACCTCGACTTCCGATGTTACGTCCTACTACAAGATCTGATGCTCCGGCTGAGGGTTTGGATTTTGGGGAACCACCCTAGGGCCTGCTTCGTTACTTGATCTGAGTAAAAAAGTTTACTTTTCTATACTAAAGAAGCACCTTTGCATAAGTACTCTTATTTGTAACGAAGTACACTTATACCTTATTCTTTAACAACCCCATTTTGATGCTCTTAAATGCTATTCTGTAACAACCCCATTTCGGTGCTCTTAAATGTGAGACTGTGACAGTTAGTATTGTTGCAGAAGGGTAAATTAGTGAGCGTTGATGTATGTATGATGTATGTAGAAGGAAACCTCAAGGAGTAGAAACCAGCGATCAACTCACTTTTACACGTGTGAACAGCATAGCAGAATAATTATACCACTGACATCCGCCATCCACCCACACGCCCGTCTAACTACAAGAACGTTCACTTTACACATGGTTTACAATCGTTCTTGGAGAGCTAGATCAGAGTTCAATGTCCGTCTCCTGTTTTGATGATCGCCGAGGTTGCCTTTTCTTCTCACGCCGCCGACTGGCCAATGCGATGGCGAAGGCGTCTGCTGCTTCGAAGAGGGTTATGACGCTCGCGCCAATGAGCAACTCCATCGAACCCCCGATGTCACCTGTAACACGCACGATCAACTACTCACAGTCTGTTTTATGTACTGCAAAATCTGCCACTATATCTTTCACAAACATAAAATAGTGCATGGTAGAACAAATTCTTCCAGACGAACAATTATACACAATAAACTATCATTCGTATGGTTAGTTATCACTCACTCACTCACTCACTCACTCACTCACTCACTCACTCACTCACTCACTCACTCACTCACTCACTCACTCATGTCGGCTACTGGGGTCGAACGTTAGTGGCTTCAATCATCCGTCTCCAGATCCCTCTGTCAGCCATTGTTATCTTCAGCTCCTCCGTCTCTAGACCCACATCTTCCTTTAAGCAGTCGATGTAAGTTGCTGCTAGTATTCCTGCCTTGGTCCTTCCATGTGTCGGTTGCCACAAGATGGTCTTAGATGCCATTTTATTCTTATGTCTGTAGCAGTGTCCGGCAAATCTCAATCGTCTTCTTCTTATTTTATTAGTGACTTTACACATACACTGTATAGTTCTATGTTTGTCAAATGCTGTTGCCAGTGAATGTTAAATGTGGCTCGAAGCGTTCTTGTATAACATCCGTCTAGTTGTTTATAAGTAGGATAAGAGGGCCCGTATACCGCTCCATCGCACCGCCGATGGGATCGTTTTACCTCATCGTGACATCATGACCCGCCTTGGACACAATTGAGCATATGTATTGTAACTTTTAATGAGTTGATAAGTGTGCTGGAGAGTAGATTGTGTCCTAGTAATCAATCGTATTCCAAAATACAAATTGTATTTGATTGATACATTTCCTGAAAGCGTATTACGTTGCGACATCCACCTTAGACAAATTAGGAGACAACTAAACTTCGCCTCGGGTGTAATGGCCGTCTTAAACGAGTGACATTCTACAGCACCTTCACTATGTAAGGGAATGGACCATCTGTGATATTGTAACATCAACGTCATGAAATTGTCGATCTTTCTGGCAAAGTATACCTAAGTCTACCCTACATGTCTTACAAGTATTGCAATACAAATAAGCCTTACTTAACAAATCAATGAGCGTGTAGGCCTCTCGCTGCTCGTATTCTTGGACACGCAGGTCGCGCATGTAGACATTCAACTCCAGAAAGTTGCGACTGAAAGAAATCCAAATGACTGTTTGAGTGGATATTGTTTAAGAAAAAAAGAACATTTAAGTGTGTATGTGTGCGTGCGTGTGTGCGCGTGAGCGTGCGCGTGTGTGAGACTAAGGTACTTTTCTATGCGCATGTTAGTGTGACGTTTTTGGACGGGGTTGTTTGTTGGCAGTGTATTTGTGGTAGGCCTAGTAGATGTATAAAACATGTTCAGATACGCAGTTGTTAAGAAAGGCAATGTGTTCCTAGTTTTTAATTAATCAATTAATATAATCTTCTTAAGACTATGATAACTATTTTGAAGGCATACTGCCTGCCAAATTATGTTGGTAAGCCTGGAACAACGTTCGCAATTTGGAAGGTATATAAACAAACATCCAGTTTGAAAATAGGCTTTGTTTGCAATAATGCCGAGTCTGACTGAATTCACCGCAATATCCTTAGATGCAGACGTCCTGTTACAAATTACTACCTTGGCTAATTCCGGACATAGGAACAGAATGACTCCCTTTAATATGATAGTGAAATACCTAAAAACGTTTCCGTCCAATCGTGTCGTTTGTAGGAAGGATTCCATCGTGTCTATCGTGTCCTTGAACAATGTTGGTTTACGTAATAACGATGTTCTAAAGTTGAGCAGCAATGTATAATGATTCTCTTTACAGGTCCAGAGATCAATTACGTCGCCTCTCACTAGCATCGAAAGCAATGTACTGTCATTCCAAAACTCAAAATATAGGTTCATAGCAGATTGCTCCGAAAGCGTACCTTTCTTGTAGTGATCGTACAGTTTAGTATAAAACGCCTTCAACAAAGGATCCGACGTTGCACGGATATACATCTTGCAGTACAATACAGTAAGCTCAGTTGAATCGAAAAAAATTTTACCAAGCAGGTTTTGTGTTGTCGGAAAGAAATGTGTTATATACTCTTTAAACGTGTCCTTTGTTCTCTCTGTTGTAAACATTCTGGCGTAAGACAACTTGCTGACGTATTTGCCATATGCCAAGCTATCCACATATTCACTCACAGTATTGGATATGTTTCGGAATGCAGCATATTGAGAAGACTCTCTGTAAGAGAAATCGTGGAAATCAATGTTGGCATACAAATTCTCTGCTTTTGGAAACCCGTGCACTTTATAAGTTTCGAATACTCGCTTACTGTTTATAATACGCTGCAGCGGTTGTCGTATGACGAGCGACTCGTACAGTGTTAGTTCTCTGTCGTATTCGACTGACGCTTGCCAGAAACCATCACTATAATTGAAGTATTCGTAGTTAGTTTCAGTTTCGTTATCATTGTTTTTAAAAATACGAAGCAGCCCTTCGATGTTTTCTATATATTTCACAATGTGTCCACTGAGTCGAATGTACGTCTTGTTTATTTCCACGTTTTGCTCAAACAAATCTCTGGTACGATAAAGCGAGTCATAGACGCCATTAGGAGTTACTGTATAGTTCGTCAAAGGAACAATATTATGGTAAGCGTCTTGCACTCTTTCTAAGTCGCCGATTGCTTTCTTCGAAGCAATCATCTTTTCTTCCAGACGCAGTCGCAGGGCTACTTGCCAAGTTTCTTGATCAATGAAACGTGACGAATTTCTCAGTATCTTAAACAGCTCGAACGAGCCAGATACACATTCATACAGATTCAATTTATCCCAACCGGCGATCAGGTCATTATTTATTAAGTCTTGTATTTTCTCTAATCCAAAAGTCATAATAATATTGTAGCTATGATTGAAGAGGTTCCCAATTCTCCTCATATCGTTTACTCTCCTCCACATCGAAGCAATATCCCAGTATTTTGTTAACTCAAAGAATACTTGGCCAGCTTCCAGTGCGTTAGCACGCTGTCTGTCTAGCAACATCCACTCCTTGGTGTCAATTGATTCGTTCAGGTGTTTACGCGCTCTTTTGAGGAACTTATCAGACAAATCATGTTGGCTTTTGGTGTTCTCGTTGGCGGTCGCGTAACTTATGGCCGATTTGTAATGCTTGATACTACACGCTGGTGGACACATTCACGACGCAGACAGGTTTGTGTTGACTAATTCTGAAAAAGAAACGACGCTTTACATGGAATGTACAACGACTATCATTAGTTCACTGGTCCGCTGCAGTAGTTGGGTATTTCTTATATTTAAAATGCATAAATATTACTGAATGTTTCATATATCAACCTATGACATCAACCAGTCACCCAAAAGCCAGAGCTTACATCTAAATTAACAACTTCACACGTCATGTTTTAATTTGTGTTGCTGCAGTGTACTTACTGTCTGAAAGTGTACGAATAATCCACTAAAAATGAATTACATAGTTAGCCTTCGAAAATGTCGATCATTGGCCTTTAATTAATGATATTAATGATGTTTGGCGTATTTAATAATAATAATAATGTAACGATAATGATGATAATACTAATAATAAGGTAACTTCTTTTGTGCCTAAATACTTGGAAACCAAGCTGAAAGGCGCATCAAGACAAAAGGGTTGATCAATCTCAACATATACGCAGTATTCAACGTGACGACAGATGGATGGCCAATTTTTGCTAAGCAATTCTATACCCATTGTAATCGTGTCGTATATATTTAAAGGCAATGTGACGAAAACGTCACGAATACCATAATAACAGTAACGACAAGTTTTAGAAATATTCCGTTTGAAATTGCCGTCAAATATAACTAGATTTCGTGTTGAAAACGCAGACGAACATATCAGCTATGGAGAGGTGTGGGAGGAAAGCATTTAATGTTTTCATCTGTCTGTGTGCCCAAAATTTAAAAACTCATGATTCGTCAACATTTAACTTTTATCTGCTCTCAGTCATCCAGTGACAAATGTTATTACGACCATTTCTCATTTGATTTAAGGTGCAATTAATATCAAGAGTAGACAAAGTAAAATAAATTTGTATATATGTTCTTCCTTCTTGTTTCCGGTACAAGGATGAGGTCAGGTATAGTGATCGATTAATCGCTCGTCAGGTTCGTTCTCTCCATAACAGCAGCACCATCTCTCCATCTTTCATTCACGCCCGATAGTCTCATGTCCCTCCATAACTTATGCTGATGTATCATCTGCATACAGTTGATGACTCAAATTGTGACTCTTAATAACTGACCTCAGTGAAGTGGTATAGAGAGTGAAAAGTAAAAGTTCAAGGACAGAATAGCTGGCAATGGATCAAGTTGACAGGACTTATGTGGAGATGGCATGATTTAGTGTGCTTCACTTCCGAAGAAGTAGTCGGTGTAAAAAAGCAATTTGGGAATTTAGTTGTGGAGGATTTAACCTGGGAAGGAAGAACGGATCAGGCTAATGTTATCCTTAAAATAACCCGAGAACATATCACAAATAATAATGATGATGATAATAATAATAGTTGTTATTTATTTCAGTAATACAATAAAAAAATTATATTCATAACAAATTACACATATCGACAAAAACGTATTATACAAAAAGAACTAAGTAAAATATGTTTACGTAGAGTTGAAGCTGGCAGTCTGTCTATAATTTTATTTATACACATCCTTGGCTGACGAAGATTTCCACATTTATTTGACATCATACTTGTAAACTACTCTGGTTTCGCTTTAGTAATTTGTTTATTGCAATAATGACATTGTTTTGAATCGCGCTCAAGATAACGACGCAGTCATTTATGTTTTTCTAGAAAGAGACGGGACTTTTCGAGATACATTTTATATGCAATTTACAGGCAATTGGAGCATCAAATAAGGTTTTACGTACAACACAAACTTGTCCGTACAAGTCTGACTCATGATTTGTTGGATTTGTAATCAAATCTGATTCCAGAAAGTCACCATTAAAGGCAGTTATGTCAATTTTATGTATAAGTCTATAAGAAATCCTGTTTTTGGGTATCGATGGTGCTTTTATGGAATAAGACGCAATATATTTGTTGTATGCGTAACACTTACTTTAGAATGAAAATTTATTCAAAGCATTTTACAATTAACCTTGGTCCCCAATACAACGCGACTGTACGCCTAACATCACTGTTCTCACTTGATAGATAATTGCAATCTCTACCTTCGCCACATCAGACAATTGATGGACTGATCTAACAGAAAAACGAAGCATAAATATATATAGAGAGATATATATACAGAGAGAGAGAGAGAGAGAGAGAGAGAGAGAGAAAGAAAGAGAAAGAGAGAGAGATATAGAGGGAGGGAGACATAAAGAGAGAGAGGGAGAGAAAGAGAGAGATAGAGGGAGGGAGACATAAAGAGAGAGAGAGAGAGAGAGAGAGAGAGAGAGAGAGAGAGAGAGAGAGAGAGAGAGAGAGAGAGAGAGAGAGAGAGAGAGAGAGAGAGAGAGAGAGAGAGAGAGAGATAGATAGATAGAGAGAGAGAGAGAGAGAGAGAGAGAGAGAGAGACAGAGAGAGAGAGAGAGAGAGAGAGAGAGAGAGAGAGAGAGAGAGAGAGAGAGAGAGAGAGAGAGAGACAGAGAGAGAGAGACAGAGAAAGAGAGGACAGAGGACAGGGAACAGAGAGACAAGAGAGAGACAGAGAGGAGACAGAGACAGAGACAGGAGACAGAGAGAGAGAGAGAGAGAGAGAGATGAGAGATAGAGGGAGGGAGGGAGAGATAGATAGAGGGAGGGAGACATAAAGAGAGAGAGAGAGAGAGAGAGAGAGAGGGACAGAGAGAGACAGAGAAAGAGAGACAGAGACAAAGAAAGAGAAACAGAGACAGAGACAGAGAAAGAGAGACAGAGAGAGACAGAGACAGAGAAAGAGAAAGAGAAAGAGAAAGAGAAAGAGAGACAGAGAGAGACAGAGAGAGAGACAGAGACAGAGACAGAGAGAGAGAGAGATAGAGAGAGAGAGAGAGAGAGAGAGACAGACAGACAGACAGACAGACAGACAGACAGACAGACAGACAGACAAAGGGAGACAGAGACAGAGGGAGACAGAGAGACAGACAGGCAGAGATAGAGGGGGGGAGGGAGGGAGAGAGAGGCTAATTCTGTTTATTGTGGTATTTGTTCTTTTAAATTATGTTCAGAGAGACGGACAACTTCACAACATGTGTACACATCTACAATGGGTGTTAGTTCTACCGTGCATGAAATATCTCTTTTCGACGGGTTCGCTATATGTCTGCTATCTAATGATCAGGTCATTAAAGCGTGTTTGCAAACGCTCGGATCTCTATTAAAACAATGGAACTGAGCGCGTGACGCAATCGGGATAGGGATTTGAGATCGGGGCGCTTGCAGACACTCTCTATTTTTACGTGATATTCGCTGGAAGATTACCCGCGTATGTGACTGTCTACACACTCACCCATCGCTGGCTGCAGACAGTTCGAGTAGAGGGAGACGTTGCACACCGGCGGATCGTCCGTAAGCGGTTCTACAACAAACATATTTTATAATTATCTACACTATGTAGGCGGTGTGAGTAGCGGCGTTGACAAAATTTAACAGTTCTAACTTGGGATGTTGTCAACCCTTTACGACATATACTATATTCATGACATTCATTTCCATTTACGTCACTGGCAAGCACTGCTGTTGTCTTTTGTGTCGTCTGTGGCGATATAATTGGCACCAACAATACACTTACACAGTAGCATGAAATCAGAAAGAGAACAGTTTTTTTTTTTATAATGACGTACTGCCAAAATATTCTTATCGCGTACCATGTGTGTCGTGAGGTAGATATGTATAACATAAATAGCTGAGAAACCAGATCATCAATCTAATCAAAGGGCCAATGTGTTCTTTATTACAGTAATATAATATTACCGGCATATTAAAACAACAACTTGCATTTATTTAACATATGACGGAGGTAATCTCATGTTTCACGTGTGTGACTTCACGTAAGGTTTTAGGTGACGTAATGATACGTTTACTAATGCAGCAATCAGGAGAATAGTTTGCAGTATGATGGTAATAGTGGTATATGTATAGGAAAGGAAGATGAAAAGTGTTGACCTGCATTAAAAGGTGGCATATAATAATCCTTGCAGCAACACATTTCGACAACGAAGTCAGTGATGCATTCCCTGTAGCAGGCCGCCTGCGTGAAATATCGAAGTAGCGAAGCTTTCTATGTCTCACACAATGACCGTGTGGAGGCGGCAGGTTCGTCTCCTATAAAATCGAAATACGACAGAATTTTGACAATGAGTGATAAATAAAATTAAAACTGCCAATGTATCTCGTCTTTTCGCCTTCGACATACCATGTTGCACATTTCTGATACAAATTAATGCTGTGGGTGTCTTTGATCATTTGCTATGTTGGCGATGTTCCATTTGTGTTCCTGAGACATTGCTCGAATATAGAGACGATGATTTCACTTAAAGATTATCTTTCATAAACCTATGCTTTCCTTTAAACAGCTAATTGTGTAATATCCGCTCGGATGTGATGCAGTAGATAGTTTGCGGAATTGCAAGCCGAGTTACTCGAAGACACATCATATATTTCTGGAAGCTGCACAATATGCTCGTTTTATCCCATCGGTTTGTCCCACATTAATTGATGTCTGCAATTAACCCGCACTGTACTACAAGAAGCAAATTATCCAACAGTTCCCAGTTCTGTTATAATGCCTATACTTTAAACACAGGGCTCGCAAAAGTTAGGTTTTCGGAAGACGGCAAAATAAACCTATGTTTCCTGCTGACAGGGAGTGAGTTCCACAGAGATGGTGCGGACACCGAGAACGTTACAGTTCCAGCGTTCGTCTTAACTCTGGGAACAAAAATAGGCTACAACCAGCCGGCCGAAGCTATCTGGTTGGGATAAACATCAAGTTTACCACGCTGCGTTGGAGAACCAATGATGAGAAATTCAGTTTTATGTGCTATTAACTGTGCTATTAATTTGTTGTCAATTATGGAGTGAAAGATTCTTGTAAGCAATAGCGTAGCGATTTGTATCCGGGGTAACCAAGGAGATGTAGATTCGTGTCTCGTGAGAGAGAGAGAGAGAGAGAGAGAGAGAGAGAGAGAGAGAGAGAGAGAGAGAGAGAGAGAGAGAGAGAGAGAGAGAGAGAGAGAGAGAGAGAGAGAGAGAGAGGGAGAGAGAGAGAGACAGAGACAGAGAGACAGAGAGACAGAGAGACAGAGACAGAGAGAGGGGGGAGGGAGGGAGGGAGGAGAGAGAGAGGGAGGGATGGACGGAGGGAGGCAATTAGAACACTGATGTTGCCATTTTACTGTTGACCTTTAATGACCTTCAACAGTGGTCCAATATGTTTGTTTGTCTAAAATCCTCCTACTATAGAGTGAAAATTATTGTTTGAAGCATTCAATCATTGTTACTTACATATACATTATTTCTAATCATTTTCAGACACATGGCAACTTTATATAAGTTCATGGGTTGACTTTTTTTGGCCAAGACATCACCCCATCCTCTAAGGTTTTGGGGGGCTAATTTTGTTAAATTGGTACACAATAACATGTGCTATATAACATTGTCCATTGTACACTCAATTGTGCAACTCAAAGGAATTTACTCCATATCATTTGGAGCAATTTTGCATTTCTATGTTCGTAAAAATACTCAATAAGATACAATTTTAACCCTTTGTGCACAATAATTATTGGTATTTGTTATTGTGTCACCCACGAACAGTAATCCTAGTCATCAACAGCTATTGTTGTATTTCCGAGGGTAGAATATGTTTTTTGGTGAACTAGAACTTATCAGATTATACCTTTGATAAAAAAAACACGCCGTGACATAAAAGGGTGGAGGAGATTTGTTTGCCAGATATAAAAATATACTCTCAATGAGAGGTGCCAAATGGCTTCAGATGATCAATTATACTAATTGGTGACACAGTAGCAACAAAACAATGTCATGTGATTAAATGGTTAAACTGTTACCTTAATGGGTGTTTGTTTGATAAAATAGGCACTCGTGTCCTGAAAGGGTGGTGTAGAGTTTTGGCCATACAATCAACGCATACACCCGCATAACGATGATACATGTCTCAACATGACCAGGAATAATTCCTGTGTGTGCTACAATGATTGTATGCTTCAAGCAATCACTTTCACTCTCTAGTAGAATGATTTTATGCGAAAACAAATACATTTGACCTTTGTTCTAGGTCATTAAACGACAACAACAAAATGGCAACACCCGTGTTCTCATTGCTAAGGCATATTAAAATACATGTATAAAGGTTGTCATGAATTAACATTGCATACCTTACGGAGCCCAACCCTAATACATGCCCCGCCCCACAATGTCTCAAATGGCCGAGCACTGCGCTGCTGCTAACTGCGTGCGTCTATCATTGCTTTTATCTACCATCAGCGTGAGAGTACTAGCATACAATTTTAACATAATGGGATGGAATATGATAATTCGTTTAACACAAGTCAAGAATAATTGTGCTTAAATGAAACAAATCCAATGAAGCATTTATATGATTCAACGTGTTGCTTTACCATCCCATATTTACCCTACCTTTTCCACAGACGACGATCATGGGTCAAGGTAAAGTGAGAACAGGCAGCGATTAAAGATCGACCATCCTTAATAAAACAAAGTATCGTAGAGTTTAATAGCTTCTTCGGAAATAAATCGTTTGACATTTAACAAGGAGAACGTTTCATCTCAGAAAATTCGAATTGCCGTTGCGATTACTTGAACCAACTACAGCTGTAACTATTCATATGATGTCGTAATTGGTCGATTTAATGTTTGCTTTTAGATAAACAGTCACCAGATAAAAATTCGTATTTGCGTACTTGCGGCTTCTACTTTGCTTTGCGATATTGTACTTGTGTGCAATATAAACTGCTGCCAATTTTATCTAACGAGAATTATACGTCAGTTTTATTATGCATATAAACTATATAATTAGGAGGACGATGACGTTCTCTCGAATATCTATCCTTCAACGCTGTTTTTTTATTATATCAGAGAGGTCAAGAGCCAGAAATTAAATTGTACACCTATTGACAAAAGCGTGAAAATTGGCACACAAGTAGCTTATGATATGGAGATTCAGTTAATGCTAGGTAACCTTCGCCATTAATATGGTATCTATCCACCATTTTGATTCTTAAAATGGTTATTATCATTTGCCTTGTCAGTGAATCTATTTCTACCATTCTCGATATCCTCTGATGACGGCCATTTAAAAATAAATTATAAAAATTGCCGCCATGAAAATTAATTACTAACCCAAGTACCCCAGCTATTAAGCAACATGGAAACATGATCTTGGTGTCTAAACGAACTTTTTCATGGTGAAGTAATCCATTTCTGCCACACCTAATATTCTCAGATAACGGCCATATTGAAATTGAAGATGGCCGACATACAAAATCATGGATATTGTTTAATTCGTTTAATTCAGCTTCTGTGCAACACACAGAATATCATCATATTATGTAAGTGTTTATCCCGAAACGTCATGAGTCAATGCATTAAAATTAATATATCAACACTAAATGATGGGTATGCATCAATTCAAAATGTCTGCCATGCACGCACGTCCTAGGATAATGAACTCAGTGCATCTTGGGGGTGAGGAATCGATATATGGTTGTTGTATTGATACCTATATATTCACGAGTATTTATATTCACACTGATCCCAAATTGCCAAACGTCACACAAAAAACGAGTATCTCAGTTTGATTAAGAATAAACAAAAGAAATGGTAAGTTTCATATATATTCAGGATATAGACGTGTCATTTTAAAATAATAATAACAATAATAATATAATAATAAGAATCTTGTAAAGCGCCTTGAACCTAGACAATAGTCTATTCAGAGGTGCTAAATACATTAACACATTAATATTTAAACTAGTTAGTTAAATAAATGATAATAACATGGTACAACCGTGATGCATAGAGCATAGGCAAATACGATTGTGTAGTAAATGGAGATAACATTAGTTATACATAACATAATATGAGGATCGCAAGACATAAATAAGTTAGCTAAATAATAATAAATTACTTAAGAGCACTGTGTTATGGTTGAGTTCACACGCTAAGCTATCCCTTGAATGCTACACGAAGAGGCAAGTTTTTAAAAGTCGCTTGAATGTGGCTAGCGCTTAACTGTCTTTAATTCTGAAGATGTGTCCACATCCGTTGGGACGAAACGGAGAATGATCCGTCGATGTATCTGCTGTTGGATGGCGGCACACATAGGTCATTGCTGTGGGCAGAACTTAGCGCACGCGTTGGTTGGTACAGCAATGTACGATGATGCGTTGCCATGTTGGGCTTTGAACGAAAACAACAATACATTATTCTGTATACGATACGTAATTGTTTCATCGGAAGCCAATGGACCTTTTTAGCACCGGAGTGACGTGCTCTCGACGGTTCCAGTGGAATAGCAATCGAGCTGCTACTACAAGATGAGTCATGGGGCCTACCATACTTCATGCAGAACCAAAATTACAATACGCATATGTTCAATAGAACATTATGCATTATATATGTTCCAATAAAGAACCATCTGTCGCACACAGCTTGCAGCATACATATTCGTACAGTCCGTGCATTTTATGTGTTGCTATATGCTCCAAAGCAGTTTCGTAGCTGTACATATGATGACTGGCATTTCTACTGATGTTTACATCCCTTAATGCAACCACAGTGCATCCGTTCGTTGCATGTCACCGATGCCTTTGGTAGTTCAGTCAAGAATGATTTCCATCCTGATTTATTTGTATCCCATTCCCATCGTCCAGGTCCAGTTTGGCACAATACCTTGGGATATCACATAACATACTTGGTCAGCAACCATATAGGAGCGGTGTGCAATATTCTGAATGGTCCAAATCTCCAAGACAAACAATTGTTTCCTTGCGTCATCCACATTGCAAAGTGCACATGTCCTACTTAACATGATAACTTGGGATCTCACATAGCATACTTGGTCAACAACCACTTTTAAATGTAGGAGTGATGTACCGTTTTGTTGTGCAATATTCTGAATGGTCCAAAATTCCAAGTCAAACAACTGATTCCTTGCGTCATCAACACTGCTAAGTGCACATGTCCTACTTAACATGTCCTACTTAACATGATGTTGGTGGTGGTGATGATGAATTGTTCTATCTCATTTAGAGTATGCTAGTCGATTGTTGTAGTTGTGATCACATGGCGGGGAAGACATCTGTTAAGGTAAGCATGCAGTCCATGCATTCCATGCTGACCATGCTGACTTCTTATGGTCGTGATCATAAGGCGAGGAAGGCATGCAGTCCATGCTGACCATGCCGACATATCATGAGGCGAGGAAGGCATCTGTTACACTTACCCCATACTATGCCTAAGTTACTGAGCCAACTGGGATATAAAGTATAGAATAAATATCGTCTGCTCATCAAATGTCCGACTATCATCCAGCCTGATCAAGCGCATGATAGCAGTACCATCAAATACATTTGTATTAACTTCTGGAGCATGTTGTAATGATAGATAGTACTTTGTTAAACACTCTAGAAAGTCAGAGTTATATCTTCATCGTAATTTGGGCGATAAATGCAGAAGAAATAAGCGTAGACAGAAGAATCTGAAATTGCAACACAGATGAATTCAACACTTGAAACGAGAAACAATGGAAAGCCAACAACGCCGCCTCGTCCAACTGAACGTGTTCAATGATGGAAGTTGAAGGAGAAATGTCTGCAAAGCTTGCGGCTGTGTCATGTGGTTCTGACCCTTGTCTCAGTGACAGCAAGAATGTCTATTGTCTTAGAAATTACTAAATCGCTATGTGAGGCTGTCTTATATCGAACTGATCAAATATTTGTGTTAGTCAACCGAATGTTACGCTTGACAGCAGGCCCATGGCATTATTGCTAATTTAAATGTTGGCGTACAGCAGAGGATTGGCAGCAACTTTAATAATGATTAAAACAAAGGAAGAAACAATGGTAAACTGTGTGAAAGGGACATCAACTCACGTGTTGTCGTGGGGTGCGATAAATGTTGCGATGACAGCCGACCATTGAGAAGGGATTTGCGCAAGGTAAAGTCAGTAGTTATCAGTGGACGGAGACACAGGAATGCGTGCGCTCCTGCTAGCAGACGGCTCACAGAAATGCACCCATTCCTCTGTCTCCGACACCTAATAACTACCAAAGTCATCACTTCTCGAAGCCACTAACCAGGATACAAATAAATCACACAATAGAAATAACGATGAAAATTTATTTCACAAACTTAACTTCTCTGGGAAGCCTTCGGCCACGGTGAAGTTAATGCGCGAAGACTATTCGTACGCAAATATCCACTACTGTCTACAACCACAGAGCTAAGTGAACTAAAGCAACGTAGAATGAACTTTCAGTTTCAAAACGGCAGCACAGGAGTCGAACCCGGGTTCTCTCGACTAAGAATCCAATGCTTTATTCATCGCGCCACCGTGCTCCACCTGCGCACGCGCGCGCACTCACGCACACACACATGCACGCACGCACACACGCGCACACACACACGCGGGCTTACATATATCGAGCGATCGTCAGATATATCATTTATTTTTAAGTATAAAATAATGTGTCTTACAGAATGGATGTTTTTCTAAATTATTCTGAAAAAAGGCAATACTAACCTCCGAGAGGCTTACAGCTACAAACGTGTGCATTCCTACTGGGACGTTATCGCCGAAGTCCTGTACTTGCGGTACGTCATCTTGTTGGTGCAAAAGAAGCTTCAGTACCACTGCATCGTGTGGACCTTTCATGTACTCGTACTGTTCGACATTCACCACCAGTTGTAATCCGTTCTTGACTCTTAGAGAACATCGACCGTTTATGAAATATAACGGTTGATGGTGGTATACGAAAATACAACTTTAGTTATTTAAATGTTGACGTTTGTTTTATATGTACATGTATATTTCATATATATATATATATATATATATTACCGCTTGTAATATTGTAATGTAAACATATGAAATTGTAAACAAATGCATGTTTCAGGTTTGGATACTAAATAAAACTTATGTTATGACTGGCTAGGATTAGACCATAATATTATTGTTTTTTTAATATCGATGCTGACAAAGTTGTTACAATGCAGATATTTCACACATGTGCATGGGATGATGGAATTTTTTACGTTTGCGCTCAAATAGATTTTAAATAACCTTCATAACTTAAAGTTCCATTAATCTGAGTTCATGGTAGGTGCCCACCTTAAGCCATTTCATGCTCAGCTGTGCAACTGTAATTGTTACAGAATATAGGATTATTTACCAGCCGCATTGACAGTTGAGTTGTCGCTGATCCGGGCATTGAACGTGTAACACACTCCGGCATCGGTCACGGTCAACTCGAAGTCTTCGTGACTGCACGGCATCCCCTTCCACCGACAACTAAAGTAACAGTGACATGTGAATGGTTAGAGAACTTCGACAAACAGTATCATCACATTGACCGTATTTAGTGGGTGATGATGATCAGAGAAAAAACGACTATTGCCACTGTTGCAGTAATCATGTTGTACACTGTACATTAAAATAAATAAATAAATATTTATCATAATAATGCTTGCATAATAGGCATAGCTGTAGCCACTGTTAAAACAAGTACAATTCTATATTTATCAAGAGTTAAGAATCGTTAGGCTGTTAAGGAACCTACGACGCAATCATGTCTTCCTTGAGGTGCCGATGTTGAAGATACACGTCAAGCATCGATACGTTGCCGACGCCCCACTTCGTGTAGTTGAACTTGGTATTGTTTGTCTGACTGTACATTTCGTCCAACCAAAAATACGATCCGTTTTTTAAAGCAGCTACAACTCTGCAACAATCAATATGTGATGACCAAATAAAGTAATCAACATCTAGGACAGCACATGGGATTTAAACAGAAAATAGTTAATGAAGTTTAGAACTAAAATTGCAAATGAACTCTAACTATTGTTTTCCAACAATATGTGCGATACTTCAGACTATATGTGGGCAATTGTTGTGTGTGTGTGTGTGTGTGTGTGTGTGTGTGTGTGTGTGTGTGTGTGTGTGGTGTGTGTGTGTGTGTGTGTGTGTGTGTGTGTGTGTGTGTGTGTGTGTGTGTGTGTGTGTGTGTGTGTGTGTGTGTGTGTGTGTGTGTGTGTGTGTGGTGTTTTTCCTCTGCATAATCTGTCTATCAGAATAGGTACACCATGAAGCTCGACTTGTACTTAGAGGTTAGAGTATCTTAAGTGTAATACATGATTAGATGATCACACCTATCTAGATACCTTCGACATGCACCAATGATTTAGAGGAGTCGTTGAAGGTTACCATCGAAGAGTAGCCGACGGCGGCCATTTTGAAATTCACAATGGTGTTATGTATAGTCCTCTTGAACAATAACGTGACCTATAAACTTCATTTAAGACTTCTTATGGAGGCAAAACTCACACAGCCACAAGTTTAAGTAAGTTCAATATTGCTTGGAACTTTTTGTTAGATTTTTATGGTTTATAAATATAAAATCTTTGAAAGCAGGTTAGATATTCCAATAATTTATTACGCATGGTACGTTATAAACAATTATTATTATGGTGTTTACCTAACATGGACATTGAAATTGAAATTATTTGAGCAGTAGGTCAAAATACTACCGATGATTTTATATTAACCATGACATGTGATACCTGAAGGCGTTTTGGTTGCAAATGGTGACGGCGGGGAAGACTATCGGTTCTTGTCGTGACATCGACATTTTCAGTGTAACTGGCCGGCGCAGATAGTTTTTCACCAAATGCTGACATTGATAGACGAAAATAGCGGTGCTGATTAGCACGATTGTGATCCAGAGAATCCTGCAACAGACGGACGCGGCGGGTTTGGTTTAAAGACAATCGATCCTCGATGTTGTCATTTTGAAATGAAGATAAAAATCTGCACATTCTAGGTTTGTTCCATATCAGTCGACGTCATCAATAAACTGGCGGTTCATCTCCAAATTTTGTGTGACATTTTATTCACCAAACAAAATCAAAATGTCGTTGTAATTATTTTATAACGTTGATATCTTCACCGCAGTTCACCAGTCTGGTTGAGCTACGTCATGTACAATACACATATTGAACATACCATTTAAACATTCCAACTATAAACATTCTAAATATGAACATTCGTCCTGACTATATTATTAAAGTTCAAAATGTCACTAGGTTTCATTAGAATAATAAC
>JAHLWY010001071.1:22500-30018 GCA_020002185.1 Paraescarpia echinospica
ATGTAAATGCACGGAACAATAATCAGAAATAGCATTAATACTTACATGAAGAACAATTATCTGGTCTGTCAAAAACCAGTATGGTTTTATCTCAGCAGATCAAGCGTTTATCAACTAATTGCATAAGGGAAATTAATTAAATGTATGAATAATGACTTACGATCCTATAATATTACACACACACACACACACACACACACACACACACACACACACACACACACACACACACACACACACACACACACACACACACACACACACACACACACACACACACACACACACTCATTGTGCAGCCGTAGAGTAGGCGAAGACCTCAGCATATTGTTTCCAAATCTGCCTGTCTTGCGCTATCCTCTGCCAGATGGTGCCCTTCTCGTACCCGACTAGTTCGTCTCTCCACCGTCTCGCCGGTCTTCCTCTAGATCGTTTCCCTTCGTAAGGTCTCTAGGTTGTGACACGCGATGTCCATCGGTTATTTCTGTGGTGCGTCATGGATAGTAATGTGAACGACGTGATGATTAGGAAAGTATAATAACATGATATATATATGTATACATATATATATATATATATATATATATACATACATACATACATATATATATATATATATATATATATATATAAACCGATAGTTCAATTGAATTCGGCATCAAACCCGTGTCAAACCGCAGATCGTGTTAGGGTCGCTACTGTTACGGGAATCTTGCTTAGCAGTGGCGACGCGTAGCGTGCACTGCAACGGAAACCCGCGGGTATCCACGGAAATGTCGTCACTGTGACGTTGCGCCATTTCGTTCACTACAGCAGGACAAAGAAAATCTGCCTGGATTAACCCGTAACACGACTACACGGCGCATCGGGCAGCGAAGGAAAAATACAAGGTACATAGAATAACTAGAACGACTATCGATGTTGTTGGCTGATTCGTTATTTATCACGGTTTATGTCATAGCTGGCCCTAGTCTCATAGCCTGTGCCTGTGGCGCTCATACTCGTGTGTGCGTGCATGTGTGCGTGAGTGTGTATGTGTGTGCATGTGTGTGTGTGTGCGTGCGTGTGTGTGTGCGTGTATGTATGCGTGCTAGCGTGAACGTGAGCTTATGCGTGTGGGTGTTCGTGTGTGCGTGTGTGCGCGTGTGCGCGTGTGCGCGTGTGCGCGTGTGCGCGTGTGCGCGTGTGCGTGTGTGCGTGCGTGCGTTCGTGCGTTCGTGCGTGTGTGCGTGCGTGCGTGCGTTCGTGTGTGTGTGCGTGTGTGCGGGCGTGCTTGCGGGCGGGCAGGCGTGCGTGTGAGCAGAAGATTCACAATACAAAATAATTAATCTTATTACCGACCGCCGAATTTCGTTTAAGGAAGAGATCCTTGTAAGCAGTTAGTTTGTTCTACCTCGAATATATGACAGGAGACATAAATAATCCTACTCATGGGGTATATATTTAAACTGTGTTGGGCTCACAAAGCTGGAGTCTTAATCTCTAAACTCCCATTGGCGTAAATATGTTCTGTCTGCTTGAAAACGGAAAACACGTGATGGTAGCTAACAGAACATTATGCAGCTTTGTGGATGAAGTCAACCTAGTCTTGAATGTAAAAGGCGATCAAGCTACAGTCAGTGTCTTCAGAGGTTCCAACAATTCTCCTGCTTTGTGAAGGAAGTCCATTTGTCATATCTCCTGTTTCTTATTCGTCTTCCCTTTGCTCCCTTGCGGCGTGGGGTTCAAGTCACTCAGTGGCTTTTTCTGGTTTTCTCGTTATTTCCCTCCATCTCTCTATTGTCCGCAATGACCTTCCAATCTTGGCTGTTCACACCGGCGCTCCTCGCTCCTCTTTTCGTTCAGTTGTTCCATCTCAGTTTTGGTCTTCATCTTCGTCGTTTGCTACCCTCTTATCTCATATCTCCTGTTTAGTTTTTTTTCTCTTCAAATAATCTTCATTTTTTAACGATGCACACATTTGTATATATTAATTAAACAGTGACAACACAACACGGAAACCTTGATATAATTGTGTGTGTGTGTGGGTGTGTGTGTGTGTGTGTATATATATATATATATACACACACACACACATATGTATATATATATATATATATATATATATAGAGAGAGAGAGAGAGAGAGAGAGAGAGAGAGAGAGAGAGCCCTCCTTCTTTTATTGCATATCCACCAGGTGAATATTGTCCCTCCTAATTATGTAACTTGTCAGCGCTGCAATACCAGTTCCTTCCCGATACGGTTCTTCATCTGGGCGCTTTCAAATTGGCTGTAGTCGTCTGATGAATTCTTGCTGATCTAAAGTCTCTGCTAGCTGATCTTGAAATGTACTATATTACTATTATAAAAAAGGTGACTTCAATGAAGGCTATGTCCACCGGATTAGTATTTTTAGGAGAGCAAGTAAACTTCACCCTTCGCGATATAATATGACATGATAACAACATGACATTGTTAGGTGTCACAACAGCGACTACTGAACAATGACATACTATGAGAACAACCAGAATAAGAGGCTTACAGTGTACAGTTGTTTTACGTCATCGACACATATATGTCGCCATATCCACAGACGTAAGTTATTTAACAGTAGGATCAAAATTGTAAGTTAGACTCCAACCGTGTAGTGATCATCAAAAAGTAAAGGTTTTATACCACCTTGAAATAACTGAAGGCCTGCTTACCTCAATAGTTAGAACCGTCAGATCAGAACAAACAATGGCGTACATTGCATAGGCCTACTGTTTTAATTCAATCTACTTCGTGCAACAAATAAACATGTACATGCCAATGAACAAACACCAATTAGTTGAAATCAAAGCAAACAAGTGACGATGTTTAAGTAATATATCTTGAATAATCACATTGATATTAAAATCTCGAATAACTACACTGTTACATTGTACAAATCATTGTTCAGTTAGTAGACAGTTAGTTCATACCAACAAGTTCGTTGCCTCACCTAGTTGCACGTGGGACTACAGTCATATAACACATGATGCAGCAATAATGCGTTATCTTGTAACGTATCGGTGTACGTCTCCTATCCAAACTAAGCTACCATACCTATGATATTCTCTCTATATTCAGTGCGTTCAGGACATATATTAAAAGGCATAAACTTGCGTAAAGCACATTTCCTACAAATCGAATGACGCCTAAAGCGTTGGCGTCTTTTGTTTGAATTCAACGGCGACTGACAGTGTTGTATGAAACAGTTCTGCTGTTTGTTTCAATGCCCCTGTTGTACTGCAATGGTTGTCATGTAGTTATGCATAACAACTGTATGTTCCCAGCCAACCGCTGTGTGAACGAAGTATTTCTTCATGGTTAAACTTACAATAGAAACCGTTATTTATACAGCAAACAAACAAACAAGCTAAGTAAGTGACATTTATTTTTAAAAGAAGATACTCTAGAGTTGAAATGAATATTCCTGGAATGTAATACAACTGCTAACAGTTTGCTAGCGTCATGCAATAAGTACCTAATTATATAATTGTTATCAACTAGCCAATATAAAGTATCTACTGGGCAACAACATTTTGCACAGTCCTCTTAGGATTCTTATTATTGTAATTCTGATCAATTGTCTGTTACCAAAATGTTATTCTGGCGTACTGTCTTATTTTCAAGTTTTACTCTTTCTCTTCCAAAATGAATGGTATGTAATTAGTTTCTTCCATTTCCTCCATAACAAACCAAGAGATTAGTTTGTGAATAATGGTGAGATAAGGTGTGATTTTATTATCAGATTAAAGTGATCGCCAACACAAATATTAGTCTATTATATCCTGGATAATTGCCGCGTTAAATACACAGAGAGTGAACATCTGTATGAACACTGATTTTTAGTATGCTACAGTGTCGTAACAATAGTCCGCAAGTTACTTAACGTATTTCAGTCCATCACAGCTTAACCAGGTACTGTGCCACAGCTTTAAACACCGTGTTAGAAACCATGTTAGCACATCGTGTTAGAACACCGTGCCCCAAAGAACGGTATTACATAGGCTAACTAACTTATAACTAATGTTATTATAAAGTCGTGACAGATCACCATGCAAGAAACCACACTAAAAACCGTGTAAATATGACATGTTAGAATATAATAATATAAGAACACCATGTAGGAACAACGTAACAATCAAACAGGATGTCTAATTTCATTACGTATCGATTTACATAATAATATGCGTGTAGAATTGAGATTAAGTATTTACATAACAATACGCTTGTAGAATTAAGATTAAGGATTACGTGCAACAAGGACGTACAGTTATTGTGTTATCACTGCAGCCGTCTGTTATAAATTGAGAGTTATTTTCTTGGACAAACACCAATGTTGTGCGCAAAACACGTGTTCAAAAAGGTGCATGGCCGAGATGGATAATGCCCCCGCTCTGTCTTGGACCAAGCCAGGATTCTTTTTCACGTGACCTTGTGAGTCCATGTAATTGATAACGAGGCGTAGCCTTCAATTCTTCAATCAGGCCAGTCGAAAGCTGTCGGATGTAGGTCGGCTGTTGTTTTCGCTGGTAAACGAAACTCTGCATTTTATTTCAGTTCGATATAATACCGGGGCAAAGACAAACTGCAACTGCTACTGGAGGTAAGCTTGCACACTCAGTGCGACATCGGCCACTGTCTTGTTGAAACAAGTTCCGATTTCGATGATGGAGCATGGACTTTTTCCATGAAGAAAATGTTTCTCTGTATCTAATGCATAGGCGATGTAGGGAGCTGGATATAGGATTATCCACCAACACTTAGAGCTTCAGGGTGGTTTTTTGGTGAGCCTCAGGGCAAATGGAAGTTTTTGGAGAGTCTCTTTGTGGTTTTGTGCGAGCCTCAATGGGGTGGTATTGGAGGTTTTTGGAGAGCCTCTGCCACCCCCCCCCCCCCACTATTCATCACGTTCCGATGCCAGTGTACGGGCATTGAGATGGCCGGTGTTGACCGTAACTTCGCACGAACTTTCGCACATTTAAAGTTCTTGAAAATTATGTTATCAACCTGCCTTCCGAAATGTACGACGCCGCTTCATTTCAAAGAGAAGTGGCATCGTGAGACGAAGATTCGAGACTGTCGCATAAGGTTTCTGCATCATGCAGTCATCAGCTACATATATATTTAAGAGAATGACGACTTGTCACCGATACGTATAATTGTATTACATACTTTTCTATATTGCATAGTCGGCCAATTATCGCAAATTGATGATGTTAAACCGGTTTACCTAAGCGGAGTGACTTCGCGATTGTAGAAAGGAACAATTCGTTGTGCACAATTATACGACATAAATCGGTTTAAAGTTAATACGGTTAAACTTTTCGGTGCGAACACGGCACATCAACATACATCACACGCCGGGATTCATCTAAGCAGCGTTGTCCTGTTGGGCTGCAACACTGCTGCGTTTACAACGTTTGCGAGCTAACAACGATGCCACAATTATCAAAACAAGGACGACAACTGCGCATGCAATCCCCACCAATACTGCGGTCGTGAAGACGCCGCCACGTTCGCCTGGCTTACTGGTTGGCGACACTTCCGGTGGAACATACACAATGGCCATGGACTCGATGTTGGACACGTCGCTGATGCGGCCTCTACTATGGGTGACCTTCAAACCAAAGAACAGGGTCGTGTTCATATATTCAGGCCGGAAACGAATGACGAACGTTTCCGTTTCCGACGGCGACAACGGCGAGCTCAAGTTTCCTTTCATGACGTCACTGTCGTCAAGCTGAGAGGTGTTCTCGAAGGAATAGAGCAACTGTTTAATGTCTTCACTGAAGCGGATGTCGTAAGAAGACGCTGGAGGAAAACGAAGTACGAATATGACGGAAAACTACGGAAACTAGAAATACAATAAATTATTAAAAAGTAAAGGTAGGTTTTACATGGCGCGGTATCCAGTTCTTAGAACTGCTCAAAGCGCTTTAAACAATAATTAGTAGGCCTATATGTCCCATACATGTGAAAAGGGTAGCCAATAGTTTAAGTAGGAACACGCACACGCACGCACGCACTCATACTCGCATAAACACACGCACGTAAGTTGTATGATGATTGACTGTGTTATGTTCGTTTGCTCTCATTCATAGTGTTAATATAATACACGAACTACAAGGGAACTACGTACAAAACGAGTCGGACTTGATTTGTCATACTGTTGAGATTTTTTATTTAACAAAAATTATCTACGGGATCGCATTTCTATTATAAGTAATATATCTAAGCCTATTGGTGTGTGCCCATTCCGTACTGATCCACATTTTATATTTTCTCCACGTCCTTATTATCTGAGTTGCCGTCTTATTTTTCAGTGTGTTATTCCAGTCTATCTTTGCTAAATATTTCCTCATGTCCTTATACCTTCCTTTGTGGAAATTTCTCCTATACTGCTTTTTACTATTCCTTTCTGATTTTGATCGCCAATTTGAATACATGTTGTTTGCAACATGTACAAATGGAAATTTGATATTGGAAACAGAGTGCCAATATCTTACGAAACGTATGAAAAACAAACACCTGTTTGAATTTACATTTCGCGCTTCCGACTAACGATCATTGGTGACCTTTTGAGAGTTACGTAACAGTGCCACAACTAATTTCGCTGTATAACATATAGTAACACCAACCATAGGGGCCGTTTTGGTCAGGTGGCTCATTTTGCACGTTGTTCCCCTACGTAAAACTGTATTTTCTCCAGTGATCTTCCTTACACAGACAAACAGACGGACGGACGGACGGACGGACGGACGGACGGACAGAAAGACATACAGACAGAGAGACAGACAGGCAGACAGACAGACAGACATACAGACAGACAGACAGACAAATAGACAGACAGACATACAGACAGGCAGACAGGCATAATTTGTTTATCCAGTTGTACAATACGGTGTAATAATAATGATAATGTACATTATAACAATTATAACAATTATAACAATAACAAGGTGAAATATAAATTGGGTGTCATAGTAAATGTTCAACTTGAATATGGGAAACTCCTATTAAGACTAGAAAGAGTCGCTCACAATGGAGCCACCCTGATAGATGTTCAATTATTTAATGTCTATTTCCGCTTGTGTTAATTAATTATTTTATTATATATTAAGTACGTTCAGTTTGCGCACAGTTCAGTCAATGTATGGGTGTGCCTAAATGTATACCTATATGTAAAGGTAATTGTTACGCATTGTTATATTGGTGATGCCAATATCCTCACCTGTTTCTTCCTCTGCATAGTCGCCGACGGCCGTCCATTGCAGTGTCACGGTCTTGTTCTCATACGACATGGCGCTGAAACGGAGGTCTCTCACTTCAGCTGGCGGGAAGGGATAGAGTGCGTACAGGTCTGTGGTTGGCATCAAGTTGACGACTTTGAGGAGTCCAGCTGCTTTTATACGTTGGAATTGCCCCACAGCTTCATATGTCGGTCCCGGCTCTTCTGCTTCTGCAAGATGGACACACGCGAACAGTAAACCAAAGGCCGGTTTACACGAG
>JAHLWY010001072.1:0-29972 GCA_020002185.1 Paraescarpia echinospica
ACATCACGCATGCATGCACTTTATATATAATATATATATATGAATATATGATAACTATTTATATATATATTTGGCATCTCATAAAATTGAATATCATATTTTATTTACACAAAAATGCTTGCATAATTGCATACCAATCGCTATCGTGATCTATCATGTATAAAGATTGTTGTGCTTGTAGACAAGACCATTTTAATATCACAATAATATTTAAAAGAACGAACCCAGGCGGCTAGCACAAACATTCTCACTCACCGTTGGTGTTGGTTGTGTAGTTACCCGGGTCCATGTAGAACATATACGTGAGAGGATTAGTTGTGTCGCGAAACCCAAAACAGTTGACAGAGAACATGTCTTGCAGGAATACACCTTCAGTCGGTTTGATTACGCAAGTACCGAGTATCGGCGGAGTGGCCGTTCGTAAAGTGTACGAAGTATTCAAACGATGGTTGCCTATCTGAACTAAATAAAGCAAGGCGTACGCAATGTTATATTGATATAATATCCCGTCTATGCGGTCACAAGTTTTCAACCTGCAATTACAACAACGGTGGCGTAACTGTTTACGAAAATTATATATGTATACCGACCAACACATTTTAAACATGATCCTTTCAAAAATCTAATAATTGAAGTACGTTTTCGATTCTTTGACAAAGGCATGCTTTCTATCATTAAACTGCTTATTGACGTATATCTACTAAACGTTTACCTCTGAGTACATAATATCCACTCACACAGCGCATGTATTTTGTAAACCGTTCCAGGTTTCAGGACGTTTTCGTAGATGCTTATCGTCTGTCGATTATATCCTATCCTTGAGTTTCCCTCCCAGCTGACGGGAGGTGTGATTGACCATTCAATAGAGAGAAACGAGATTGATGACGAATTTCTTGTGAGTTTCAGTTCGAGCGCCTCGTGGACAATGGGCCGCCACGCACAGTTCCTCACACACCTACGTGCAGACGAAAAACATACCACAGCTGCATGTGTATTCATTTGTTTAATAAACGCACACACACATACAAACACACACACGCGCGCGCGCGCACGCACGCACGCACAGACCCTTGCACGCAAACCTGTAAGTAGAAATCATTTTATTAACGAACCAGTTTACTCACACGATGGCAACGGCACCTTCATCTTGGTATACCGAATCTACAAAAACAAGCATTTGTATAGAAGTGACATGTTTTATTGACTTATTAAACATGGACTGTCAACATATTACAACGAAATAAAGAAATTAAACCGGTCTCACGAATACGCGATCACAGAATTGTGCGATCAGCTGATATCTGGAAGTACATACATTTTGAAGTATATCTTGTTTTGGATTATGTGAAACGCCATAGCAACTGATTATACTTGGATGCAGCTTACATGTTAAATCTGAAAAAATCCGGTTTGATTCAATAAAGTGTATTTATACATTTCAATTGTTTTTTAAATATAAAAATGGAAGTTTAAAAGGGGCGCCATGTTAAGGCCATACAAAGAACGTAGTCCATACTACATATATCTGATCAACGCAAGCAGAATCAATATTGAACAACTATCACTTATGCCGAATATGTAACTTGATCGATATCATAGGTTTCTCAACCTGGGGGTTTTGGTGAGAGCAGGAGAAAGGTTTACCCTACAATATTTCGCCATGGAGGTATTTGGTGAGCCTAAATGCTGGCACAGATGGAGGTTTCGGTGAGCCTCAAGGTGGCTGTGCAGTGAATGGTTTTGGGCTGATCACACCCATATTTACCACGTTCCGAAGCCAATGGATATTATCGATACATTTATTTACTTTCGCAATGTGATCCCGTGAATCTCTCTGGGCAGGTGCAGTGATAAGTCTCCCCGTCCGACACGCACGTCGCATCATTATTGCACGGAGTGTACGAACATACGTTCACCTCTGCAGTGTTCAGATAAAGCAATCAACTGGCAACAACGTTTCAAGTGTATTTCATTTAAACTACGTAAGAGAAAGAATACACAAAGTTATCATAATTTGACCGATAGTTAATTGTTATTTCACTGAAAATAATACATGCTTCTTTTACTGCGCGGATTGCCTACTTCACCAAATTGATTTCGCATCACTACGTCACACATAATGAACACGTGACACAATGATACCACATTGTGGAAATTAATTAGAATTTGAGGTATTAGTAAGAATAGGTAAGGCATTACGCAAATTAAAGGGTATTAATAAATTAATCGTATTGTTGTTTGAGCGACAATCAAAAATTATATAGCTTCTGACATTAAAATTACTATCATATTAATAAAATGTACCCAAAGAGGTTGTTGAAATCGGTATGGTTGTTATGCAAGTTAATATAGGAACTCATGAACCGGCTAGTCAGATTCCACAATTTCCGACTCATGGATGGCTGATTAAAACTGTACATGCGAAACGAGTTTGATCGAAAATTAAATCAGCATTTGCGAAGACCTGTTCCAGAGTTAATGTACAAAATTGTAATCACTGAAATATCAAGATATTGTCTAGACATTATTGGAATTTTTAATTATTAGTGTTGCTTGTACGTTGTACACAGCAAAGACCGTGTATCAATACAAGACGGTCCAGCGCGCGCTGTTAGCGTTGTTAAAATGTACGCCAATGGAGAGGTTAGTCAGCAATTCTGGAATGAGATGCGCCAAGCCAGAACATTTACACAGAAGCACGTGCTAGCCTCGCTAATGGCGACAAAAACTTGCATTGTAGACTACCATGATCTCGCTCAGTGATGCCTCCTTTCTCAAAATATAGGCTCATTGGTACACGGTAAGTAGATGCATGCTAGAAAGTGCACGTATTTAATTATATGTGGAAATGGGTGAACATGTGGTGTTCAGGCCATTTACGCGTGTTGTCTTTCTGTCTCTCCCAAGCTGCCTCCCGCCCTCCATCATTCCCTCTTTGCTTCTTCGCTCGCGCGCTATCACTCCCTACAATGTGTGTTCTGATATTACGATTAGTATATCAAAATTAAATCGAGTAGCGCATAATCAATATATATTTACGTCCACACGTTGCACCGAAATAATCCTCTGTACATCCGCAAAGGAACATCGTTCCGTTCGTCTGGCAAGTGCCGTTGTTCTGACAAGGATTGCTCGAACACGCAATGTAGTCGACTGCAATGATAAAGTTGCACACGTTAATATTTATCAAGACAAAAAAGTAGCTTAATTACGATGGGTTTCGGTTTAAGTACGTCGTGTGGTACAATAACTGAACAGAATGTTTGATTTAACATCGGGTGACATTGTCGTATGCTTCGACTGAAGAAATGAGCGAACTAGTACGGAATGTTTTCATAATTTCGCCGAAATTTGTGTATGAAATCACAGACGCCATACGTTCCGCGACAAGCCCTTCAATCCGTGCGGTGCTCTCTGTTCCGCGGCATAACCTTGACCAGTACGGGCGTCGTTCGTTCTCTTGCGCAGGACCGACACTATGGAACGCGCTGCCGGAAGATTTATGGTTGACGCAATGTATGGACATGTTTAAGTCCAATCTTAAAAAACACTAACTCAAAATTGCTTTTAATGTTTAGTTCTCAATGTATGTTATTAGTTTTAATATGACAATTAATAATGTTTTATACTTATTTAAAAAAAATTATAAGTGGTATCGTATTGCTATTGATTATCTGTCTTAACGTTTTAAATAAATTATATTTTTAATGCAACTCCCAATATACATTATTATTTAACTACCAGTGCTACTTTATATGTTATACAACCTCATATGCGTGATATAGTCTTATGTGTTCTTGTTTACTTTATTTATATTATTATATTTATCCTTTAATATATACTGTTTGTAAATACTGCCGAACAGAGTTTTACTTTGGATTTTGTGTATACTATTATTATTATAATCATGATCATCGTAATCTTCATATTTATCATCATATTTACCATCATCGTTATCTTCATAATTATTATTAGAGAGGTCGGTGAAAATGCAATGATTCATCAGATTGGCAAATGTGATACACCATTGGAAATTTTAACTCTCTATGATAAAAAATTGGTGAAGTTAAGGACACTTATGTAAAGGTCATTGAATACATTTGGTATCTCCAGGTCCCCCACTTTCAAATCGTCATCCAGCATATATACGTGTACACAATATATATGGCTCATTGTCATACACCACACTCAACCAGATTGGAAAGCGTGCTACCCATAGGTTGGAGGTTATGCTTTAATGGTTTCCATTATGTGGATATCAACAGAATCTGACATGTTTTAGAAGTGGCAGGTATACCAGCAAAATCATGTGGACGTCATGTACGCAAAGTTAGTAAAGTGTGTGTGAGAGTATAAGCATAGCCAAATATTGCATGCATTGATGTAAACATTCTGCTTTGGCCTTGTACCATACAATTATGTAAACATATGTAGGTTTGTGTGTGTGTCCGCAT
Source organism: Paraescarpia echinospica (assembly GCA_020002185.1). NCBI lineage: Eukaryota > Metazoa > Annelida > Polychaeta > Sabellida > Siboglinidae > Paraescarpia > Paraescarpia echinospica. The sequence goes on from JAHLWY010001072.1 coordinate 4,455, forward strand.
ATGTGCGTGTGTGTGTGGACTTAGTAAAGTGAAAAGGATAGCCAACTACTGCAAGCAACAATAAGCATTCCGCTACACAGCATGCATGTACAACATTATTTATATATATATATATACATATATATATATATATATATATATATATATATATACATATGTATATATACATATATATATATATACATTACATCAGATAATTCAAAGTTGCATAGCAATATATATAATATATATATATACATATTGCTATGCAACTTTGAATTATCTGATGTAATGTTGTATCTACAAAGATCCGTTTGCAGAGAACAGCGATGGCTGGAAGTAGGATATGAAGAATCACTTCCACATCTGCATCTACATCAGAAAATGTTATCAGCATTCCAAACACCTTGTCCTTCTTGATGCGAGTAGATTCTCCAAAGATAGGCGTACTCGTCCCACTCATTAACTCATTGATGTTTCTGCATGACTCCTGGCAGAATGACACGAGTTTCTGGTAGTGAGTGTTCATGTCCAAGATGTGAACACTCTTGTCTTCGATCAGGCATCAGAGGGGGCAGGTGATCAGCTCCTGATAAGTCCAAATGCTTTACATCCAGCGAGAAACTGTGGCGTTTATAAGTCGTTTAGAACGGATTTCAACAACCGTTTGACGCACCTTGTTTTATTCATATAGCACCGCATTTAATTGCTAAGAAAGAATGTCCTTGCAGCATTCGAAAATAAAATGTTGAAAAAGCATGCATACCCATCACCGCTGAAGCAAAATGTTGCACCGTACCACCACCAGGAAAAGTTAAATCATGTTATATATTCACATACAAATAGTTCTAGGAAGATACAGTAAAAAACAACCCCAAAAAGCCACCAACAAGCCAATGTTTATACATGCAGTTAGTTACAGCAAGATCAATGCAGTGTAATTAGAAGTACATCAGATGTCTGATTTATGGAGGGGGTTGTCATTTATTTGTTGTTATTAATTGTCATATATTTTTGCATGATTACAACATGAAAATAAACTTTAAATATTCATATAACATCCACCATTTAATATATGATAGCATGTCTGTGCATATGTAAACACGAATAACAAATGCATGGCTAAAACACAACTTCAGAATAAAAGATTGCAATAATATGTACGCCTGGTATGTGAGCGATAATAGAAGAAATTCGTTGCCGGACATGGGGTACCTCTACGTTCGAGCTTGGGGCAAAAATGGGCAAAGGTGTATCTCCGCCAAATTTGCATTAATATTACGTTTATACATTATTAAATAGCAAATATGTAGTTTGCCAGAGTTTCTGCAAGTTGTTCATACCTTAGATCCTCCCTAAATATGGTCAATGTTCAACATATCATATTTTTCTTAATTTTATTTCAATTCGTACAAGAAACACGCCAAACGAAAGAGTATCATTTTGCGATTTAAACCATACCGCCAAACATAGCATGGCGGTAATAACGCGAGCACATGATTTTATGAAAACACCACCCTTCCGCGAGATTAAATATGGCTGCGCCCGCAACGAAATGTCTGCGGGTGTCGTTGTTTCATCAGGAATATCTGTATGAAGCATTACGAGTTCGCAAAAGCAGGTATTTTTTTTATCACAAAGAAGACATATTTATGTTTCTTTTGATATAAAATATATGATCAGTCTTTATAAATCAAGAGACTTACAATTTTTTTAACATAGGCGATTTAACATTGCGTCCCAATGCAAACGCGTTTGCGTGATTTCTTCCGACCTCCTTTTTATTATAATCACCGTCACCATTGTTACCATGAACATCATCAACCTGTTCGTCGTCCTTTTAATGTTAATCATCATCATCATGTTCATTATCACAATCATCATTATTTTGTTCTTCGTCGTCGTCATCATCACATTTTTCAAATTCAGTGTCAGTACCATCATATTCTTTATCTTCATCAAGTTCTAAACTTTCAGTATCACCGTAATTAAACTGTTCATCATAATCATCATGTTCATCATCACTATTGTAGTACCATCTTTATTATTCATCAGTCGTCGTCGTCGTCATCATCATCATCATCTTGTTCCCCATCATCGCAGTCTTCATTTCTGTAATCACCTTTATCACCACCATCATTTTCCTCGTAATTTTCATCATCTTCTTCATGGTCCTATTCTTTATTTTCTAAATATGCACGCATCCACCCTTCCAACTACCCTTCCACCCACCCACGCACGCACGCACGCACGCAAACACGCACACAATGATTATATTATATAATGTGTTGTTTATATCATCATGTGTCTTAACAAGCGTGTATAGCCATCTTGGTATTACATATCAGTATACATGTTATTATTAGCGTATTAACTTTCCCATAACGTTCACGATAGCATTCCGGAATTTGGTCTGCAAATGCACAATGCAATATCAAACCCATGCAGCGCGTTACTCACCTAGAAGTGTATGCCCAATGACAGCTACTTCACACAAATAAGCAATAGTACTACTGTTTCTTTCGAACTTGAGATATATACCAATCGCTCGGCATGCAAGATCGACTTTTCCATCACTGGGCACCGAGTTTTCGTATTGTGCACAATACTCGTAATGCTTGTTGTTTTTGCCCACACTCAAATTGAAACCATTGAGTGTGTCAGTGAAACTGTCTGGAAGAAAACATTCCACGTCATAATACTATCGTATGTGACACCATTTGCCACCCATTGCAACTACATCCATGTAAAAGGTACGTTTTATATAGCGCAGTTCGCAGTTCCTTGGACTGCTCAAAGTACACATTATTCTCTGGCAGACCTGTTTAATCAAACATCATATCGACTTCTCTGGGAAGCATTCAGCGACGCTGCAATTAATGTGCGAAGACTATTCGCACACACATATCCGCCACTGCCTATAACCAGTTTCTCATTCATACACCTGAGTGAACTGAAGCAATGTAGAGTGAACGGACTTGCCCAATATTAGACACGACAGCATAGGATTCGAACCCAGGTTCTCTCGATGATTGAGAGTCCGATGCTCTAGCATTGCGCTCCAAACTTTCACAAATTTACCTCCCGTTTGTTACAACGCATACGACGTCGGGATAATTTGCAACGTATTTGCGTTTTAAGATATTTCTTAAGGTTTTGAATACATTATAATATAATAATAATTCATTGAAGCAATACATACAAATACATATTAACAAAACATTAGGAGACATCATGAAATATGTCGTAACGCCAATATGTGTCACGCTAAGCGACCAGTGATGCTTGTGCTAACTCAACTGCAGCATGCTGTGAAAGCGAGGCTTGAACGTGAAACTGTGAGCACCCGGCCCCCAGTATACACACAAACGCAGAAACATAATGTATCCCGCTATATTCTTACCAACGTTATAAATTCATTTTAGTTAGAGTCACAGCGCGCGCAACTCGATTGTCTGATTACGTTTACTTTTAAACAAATTAGATTTACCCATCAAACACAAATAACTCGAAATATAGGGTATTTTGACAACAAATAAAGGTATTACATTACACTCGTTGGGTCGTTGATTAATCCATGACAGTTTGGCGCCCAAAGTTCGTGTTAGGTATACGTACCGGTCCTGGTATATACGATGACACGTTCTATGACGTGCATATCAAACAGATTGACGATCCACCATGCTGGACTAATATACATGAAACCTACAGCCTGTGTACAGTGTAGTTGAGCAAAGTCTTGATTAATGTCTCCGTCCACCGCTCTCGCGGCTGGGTGCGGTGAATCATAATGATCAACAGGCTTACTCTGTTTCGCTGCTTTATTATAGGCAACATTTCCTGAAATAATAATCTGTGTATTAACGGTGTATCTGGATGGGCGAGTCGTGTTGGGTAATGTGGGTTAGGGTTAGGGTCAAAATGTATTAACGGTGTATCGGTAGATGGGCGAGTCATGCTGGGTAATGTGGGTTAGGGTTAGGGTCAAAGTGTATTAACGGTGTATCGGTGGATGGGCGAGTTATGTTGGGTAATGTGGGTTAGGGTTAGGGTCAAAGAGTATTAACGGTGTATCGGTGGATGGGCGAGTCATGCTGGGTAATGTGGGTTAGGGTTAGGGTCAAAGTGTATTAACGGTGTATCGGTGAATGGGCGAGTCATGCTGGGTAATGTGGGTTAGGGTTAGGGTCAAAGTGTATTAACGGTGTATCGGTAGATGGGCGAGTCATGTTGGGTAATGTGGATTAGGGTTAGGGTCAAAGTGTATTAACGGTGTATCGGTGGATGGGCGAGTCATGCTGGGTAAAGTGGGTTAGGGTCAAAGTGTATTAACGGTGTATCGGTGGATGGGCGAGTCATGCTGGGTAATGTGGGTTAGGGTTAGGGTCAAAGTGTATTAACGGTGTATCGGTGGATGAGCGAGTTATGTTGGGTAATGTGGGTTAGGGTTAGGGTCAAAGTGTATTAATGGTGTATTGGTGGATGGGCGAGTCATGCTGGGTAATGTGGGTTATGGTTAGGGTTAGGGTCAAAGTGTATTAACGGTGTATCGGTGGATGGGCGAGTTATGTTGGGTAATGTGGGTTAGGGTTAGGGTCAAAGTGTATCAACGGTGTATCGGTGGATGGGCGAGTCATGGTGGGTAATGTGGGTTAGGGTTAGGGTCAAAGTGTATTAACGGTGTATCGGTGGATGGGCGAGTCATGATGGGTAATGTGGGTTAGGGTTACGGTTAGGGTCAAAGTGTATTAACGGTGTATCGGTGGATGGGCGAGTCATGCTGGGTAACGTGGGTTAGGGTTACGGTTAGGGTCAAAGTGTATTAACGGTGTATCGGTGGATGGGCGTGTCATGTTGGGTAATGTGGGTTAGGGTTACGGTTAGGGTCAAAGTGTATTAACGGTGTATCGGTGAATGGGCGAGTTATGTTGGGTAATGTGGGTTAGGGTTAGGGTCAAAGTGTATTAACGGTGTATCGGTGGATGGGCGAGTCATGCTGGGTAATGTGGGTTAGGGTTAGGGTCAAAGTGTATTAACAGTGTATCGGTGGATGGGTGAATTATGTTGGGTAATGTGGGTTAGGGTTGAAGTGTATTAATGGTGTGTCGGTGGATGGGCGAGTCATGCTGGGTAATGTGGGTTAGGGTTAGGGTCAAAGTGTATTAACGGTGTATCGGTGGATGGGCTAGTCATGATGGGTAATGTGGGTTAGGGTTACGATTAGGGTAAAAGTGTATTAACGGTGTATCGGTGGATGGGCGAGTCATGCTGGGTAATGTGGGTTAGGGTTACGGTCAAAGTGTATTAACGGTGTATCGGTGGATGGGCGAGTCATGTTGGATAATGTGGGTTGTTACGGTTAGGGTCAAAGTGTATTAACGGTGTATCGGTGGATGGGCGAGTCATGTTGGGTAATGTGGGTTAGGGTTACGGTTAGGGTCAAAGTGTATTAACGTTGTATCGGTGGACGGGCGAGTCATGCTGGGTAATGAGGGCTGCATAGTTTGTATGTGGAAACATGTGCCTTGCAGAACAGCAACACCACTACAAGCGTTTAAAACAAAAAAAATCATCTCTTTAAACAAGCTTTTTTAACTTACTCTCCTATGGGTACTTTTATGTGCATCACTATTTTAAATAACATTTAAGGTAGTTTTTAATAACTTAGTAATTTTATTTTGTCAGCTGTCTTATGGTCGTTTTCTAAAATGTATTGTGTTACAAATTGTATTTAACGTAGTGTTATATAATTGTTTAACATGTTTATTTTGTTAGCTTTTCTCTTTATGTAAAATACTAGTATGAATGTATATAAAGCTCCCGAGAGCAATTTCGATCGACCGAACGGTATATAAATACTTTTATTATTATTATTATACCTGTCTGACACCATGGTCCGTGCCAAGGGTAGCCACTGGGACGACCTTCTTCACACTGTCCACCCGTGATACACTCGCCTGTGTTTGGGTCGCAGCCTTTGGTACATCGACACGGGAGGAGGCAATTCCCTTGGTGTCCCGACGTCGTGGCGAATCGACAGCGGCCTTTTTCAAAAACTGCAAACATGTATACATCGACGTTTGTATTAAGGGAATGATGCACGGTGTTTTATCTAAAGAGTGCTATAGGGCGAATTGCCGCTGTTCCAACAAATTACACAGTTGTTAAAGATTAAATTCAATGTTTCATTCAAACAATAAACAAACAAATACACATTATAGACTGCAATCATCGCCTCAACATGACTTTGTTGTGTCATATATGTATACAAGTTTGTATATAATGTTGTATGAAAGGAATACACAAGCAGAAAAAACTTGTAGTCAATGTTTCCCCTAAATATATTTTAGTTAATCACATTAATCACAGATGATTGTTTGGATATTGCAAACATACTAAATGCCTACACACATAAGGAAACAATAATACCGAAGTTCGTATAGTCATATTATAATGATTAGTCCAAAATATATAAATCAAAGAAAAAATACAAAAATACATATAATGCTGGTAAATGAGAATAAGTTGTAATAACAGATACAACAAGATAAATGTATTTAAGGTTGTTTTATTGTACCTTAGTGAGTTCAACATCTCACAAAGGTATACAAAAAAGACCAACAAACTTATGCCATATGTAGAAAGAATCATTTTTGGTAACACAACACCTAACCAGTTGACTTTTTAGACGTGCCGTTACTGGAATATTTCTTTTATGCTGCGTTCCAAAGTAAATAAGAGATTATGGCCCCAACGAGATCTAATATGTGTACTCGGACTACCTTTGAATTTTCCTTCTCCATTTGTCAGAGGTGAAGTCTAAAATTCAAAGTTAGGCTGGATTCACCACTGACGAAGTCGTCTAAATTAAAAAAATAGACAAGCATGACCACTGGTAAACGGAGTAGTGTATGGGTCATGAGCCGATATACCCGATGACAACGAGTGCACAGGAACGCATCACAATTTATGGATCGGCTTCGTCGCGGTTTGCTTAAGTAGAAATAAAGGTAAGTTGTTACATAGAGCAGTATGAACTTACTGCAAGTAGACTATTCGTAAACATATATTCACCCTGTCTATAGCCAGGTTCTCAATCATACAGTTGAATGAACTGGAGCAACGTAGAGTTAACTTGCCCAAGGTTCGACACCTCAGCACAGGATTCGAACCCGGGTTCTCTCGGTCGAGAGTCGGAAGCTCTATCCACTGCACCACTGTGCTCCACAACCTACGTCACAACCCAAGTTATGCATATGACCATCATCACGCTTTGCCTTTGCCAAAAATGTTGATAACGATTATAAGTGTGATTTACATTAATATTGAGGCATGATAGCCCATAGATAAAGCATTTCCGCTAACAGGTGTCAGTAGTAAAGGAGGTCCCTTACCGGGCAGGTCGTCGCGCCGCGGTGCAAGTGCAAAAGTACCCGGATGTAGGTCAAGGTCAAATACCCGGATGTAGGTCAAGGTCAAGTACCCGGATGTAGGTCAGGTCACGTGGCGCCCCCTACCGGAATTTTTCGGAACTAGAATAGCACGCCGCCTAGCGGATTTTTTCGGAACTAAAATATTTCCCGCCAAAAATATCATCGCGCCCCCTGGCGGATAGTTGGTGAACTAATTAGTTCCCGCCAAAACCAAAGTAGCGCCCCTGGCGGATAGTTGGTGAACTAATTATTTCCCGCCAAAACTAGAACAGCGCCCCCTGACGGATAGTTGGTGAAACCAAAGTAGCGCCCCTGGCGGATAGTTGGTGAACTGAAATATTTCCCGCCAAAACTAGATAGCGCCACCTAGCGGAATTTTTCGTGAATAAAATATTTCCCGACAAAACTTAAAAAGCGCCCCTGTCGGATAGCTGGTGAACTAAAATATTTCCCGCCAAAACTAGAGTCAAGTGGCGCCCCTACCGGAATTTTCCTGAACTAAAATAGCGCCACCTAACGGATACTTGGTGAACTAAATAATTTCCCGCCAAAACTAGATAGCGCCACCTAGCGGAATTTTTCGGGACTAAAATATTTCCCTCCAAAACTGAAAAAGCGCCACCTAGCGGATTTTTGTCGAACTACAGTTTGAGAGGTATTTTGAGAGCTCCTTACTTTGAGAGGTAGTTTGAGAGCTACTTTGAGAGGTACTTTGAGAGGTACTTTGAGAGCTCTTTAGTTTGAGAGCTACTTTGAGAGACAATTTGAGAGTTACTTTCTACTCTGCGGTCCGTGCTTGTGTACATTCTACTCAGCAGTCCGTGCTTTTGAATTTTCTACAATCCGTGATCTTTCGGCACGCCCACGTGATCTTAATGTACTATCCTACAATCCATAATCTTTCGGCACGCCCACGTGACCTTTACGTTCAAAGTGTGCCTATATAAGTCCGTGGAGACGATTTGCTTGTCATTCGTCATTCGATATGGCAAACTTCACGCGTCTTGGTTTTTCGTATGCGGAGGCGGTCAGAGGGCCGCAGGCCATCGTTCATACCGTGGCGGGGTTGACCCCCATCCCGTTCAGGGAGGCCTTTCCTCCGCTACCGGCGTCCGTCCCTGCGACAGCCCTGATACCATTGGCACCAGCCCAACCACCATCCCAGGTGGTAAGTGTTTATTATTAATATTATTATATTTCACAATTTTTTCGTGTGTATAATTATCTAGCATTAAGACACTGATAAAAACGTCTAATAACAATCCTTCGTACATTTAGAACGTCGACTGTGTATTAATATTATTATATTTCACAATTTTTTCGTGTGTGTAATTATCTAGCATTAAGACACTGATAAAAACGTCTAATAACAATCCTTCATACATTTAGAATGTCGACTGTGAGATCCCTACGGGTCCTCCCCCCTCCCTTGCTCCCTTCACCTGTCCGTCGTGTAAGACACATTTCACACGGCGGAACAGTTGGAAGCGTCACGTCGCCCACGGTAGTTGCGGCCGGCCAAAAAGAACGGCCGAGGAGGCTGAGCTGGACGCGTTGGTGGTGAGTTAAACTTTATATTGCGTTATTATACACTTTCGTCTAAAATGGCGGCTCCTACCTTCTTCCCACCAAAAAGGTGGCTCCCTTTGTTTACTTCCGTCAAAATGGCGTCCCTGTATATTGTTTACATCCGCTAAAATGGTGTCCCTATATATTGTTTACATGTATTTTGTTTACTTCCGTCAAAATGGCGTCCCTGTATATTGTTTACTTCCGTCAAAATGGCGTCCCTGTATATTGTTTACATCCGCTAAAATGGTGTCCCTATATATTGTTTACATGTATTTTGTTTACTTCCGTCAAAATGGCGTCCCTGTATATTGTTTACATCCGCTAAAATGGCGTCCCTATATATTGTTTACATGTATTTTGTTTACTTCCGTCAAAATGGCGTCCCTGTATATTGTTTACATCCGCTAAAATGGTGTCCCTATATATTGTTTACATGTATTTTGTTTACTTCCGTCAAAATGGCGTCCCTATATATTGTTTACTTCCGTCAAAATGGCGGCTCATACATACTTCCTGTCAACACAAATGCTCTCATCCTATTCCTATCGAGACATTGATTTTTCATATCATTGCGTCTGTAATATTTAATTATTGTTGTAGAAATTCATCAACGGGCCTGTGCCTCCTAAGAGACAACCAACCCCGAGAGCTACTGGGACAGCACCGGCCCCGGCCTCAACTGCTGCCGGGACGCCACCGACCAACCGAGTGGATGTGCTGCCACACTTCGCGTGTTGTATGTGTGGCAGTACCTTCACTCGGAGAAGAGATTGGCAGCAACATATCAACAAGGGGCGATGCCAGAGAAAGATTAAGAAGCAGCAGCGGCGAGAAGCGCTCGTTCAAGAAATAATGGTAACTTGATTGTATTCTATAAATATTTTCAGATGCTGCTACAAATCCCGTCTCTTTATGTTTTGAATACTACGATTAAAAATCAACTTGTGTTTATTTCAGGTGTTGCTACATAGCCCATTATCTCTTTATGTTTTTATATACCATGATTAACAGTCAACTTGTGTGTTTATTTCAGCGCCAAGAAAAGGAGCGCGTTGCCGTTGCTGCTGATGTTCCAACTACCTCTGCGCCGCCTGCACCTGTGACCGAAGGCACTACGGTGAGTAATCTCTGAAGATGTCGGGTATTATCACTGACTACGTCTGTATTTAATGTACATATCAACTGAAGAAATTCACTACCGTACCATAAAAGATTTCTATTCTCCCGTCTAGTGATACGCGCCTTTATTGCAGTGTTTTTCAATCTTGTGTGTTTAAATAGTTGAATACTTTACTACATGTTTCACTATCCAAGTTATGAACAACTTTGTTGGTTGTACTAACTTAATTAACAAGGAATATGTTATCTTCAACAAAAGGAAAATTATCCGATGAATTATTATTGGACAATAAACTCATATTGTATTGTAAAAAACATATGTTGTTGTAGAAATCGCGAAAACGCCGACGGTCACCGTCATCACCGACCAGTTCGTCAGCGCCGACCAGATCGTCACCAACATCTTCACCGACATCGTCACCAGCAGCAAAAAGACCGTCACCCTGTCACTCACCCCCGCCCTCTCCGTTACTCCTGGTACAAGATCCGCTTGTACCACCGGAGGTTGTAGATTTTGTACCTGATAATTTGTTAAATTTTTATAGGAGTCAGTGGTCGACAATTCGTACACATTATCGTAGGGGGCCCGTCCAGAGAACCTACAACATTCGATTATCGGATACTGACATAACCTCATTACATCCAACATTGTGGAACATTTTTGATGAACAAACTACTGCCTTCAAAATTAATTTAAGTTTCGGATTTATTTTATATAACCAGAAAACGAAAGAACATCGTTATTTTCATTCTTCAAAAAATGTTTCCGGTAGGTTTCTGGACAGGCCCCCTTTAATTAGTAATGCCGATGAATTTCAGTTGTTTTTAAATACGTTTGAAGAAAAAGATATTTTAAGTTGGGCAATTAGACAGAGGCCCGATTCTCAATGGATCTGTGAAATGGTAACAAATGTTACATTTTACATAAACATCATACCTGATCACCCTATAGGTACTGGTAATATAGTCCTTCCCGACTATGTGCTCACAAATAAAGGTTTAAATTCGTTATCCTGTGACTTGTCCCGATACGACAGGTCACCCTATAAAGATAATCTTTGTTTCTTCCGTGCTCTCGCACTAAGTCGGGGATCTGATGTTTATCATCTCGAGCCTCATGTTCAAATCTTATATAACATGTACCAAGAGGCTATAAAAGATGCCCCATCTATGAAGTGTTTCACTGGCTTTAAGCTAAGTGACCTTTATGACATCGAAAAGCTTTTTCACATCAATATATTTGTTTATGAATTACTCGATCATCACGACGACGACGACAAGAAGTTGGTAGCGTGTCATTTACTGAGACGTTCAAATTGTAAATTCCCCGATACTTTAAATTTGAATCTTTTCGAAACACATTTTTCTTATATCCACGATATTAAAACGTACACACGGTCTTTCAAATGTATCAAATGTGACAAACTATGGCATACTTTAAAGTCCTTAAAAAGACACCAACAAGGTTGCGAAGTCGAGGTGAAGAGAATATTCCCTGGTGGTATATTTCATGTTCAGGAAACCATTTTTCAGAAACTTGATGAATTGGGTATTGTCGTCAAAGAAAAATACCGGTATTATCCGTTTCGGGCCACCTTTGATTTTGAATCTTATTTTGACACGGTCAACTTACCGGTAAATACTCCAAAGGTCGAGTGGTTGGCTCGACACGAAATACTTAGCGTTAGTGTATCATCCAATGTTCCCGGGTACAAGGAACCACGCTGTTTTATTAGCGAGGGTGAGCCGAGCCGACTAGTCGATCGATTTCTAAATTACCTTTACGAAATTAGCGATACCGCTTCCGAAATTCTTAAAACACGTTATCAGTTTGTTTTTGATGAATTAAACCAACAACTAAAAGATATTAAATCACCAGAGGCTAGAATGCTCGAGCCCGACTTAGACGAAATTCTAGATGACGGGTCACCTTTACCTATTATCACAGAAGATGAAATTTCAAAATTAATTGGTAAGCTTCACGGATTTCTTGAAGAACTACCCGTCATTGGCTTTAATTCCGGAAAATACGATTTGAACGTCATTAAAAAATATATCACACCACACTTCCTGACAACCGACGTAGGTGACGAGAAGGACGAGAACGAATCTAATAAGAAATCTAAAAATATCATTTTCACAGTAATGCGTCATACTAATGTGATGTGTTTAAAAACAGCGACTTTGAAATTTTTGGACATCATAAATTATTTGGCCCCCGGTTTTAGTTACGATAAATTTTTGAAAGCTTACGGATGTGTACAAACTAAAGGCTACTTTCCCTACGAGTGGGTGACTTCATTAAGTAGACTCGACTGTGATGCCCTTCCTCCAAAGGAAGCTTTTCACAGCGATTTGAAAAACGAAGACATTTCTGACGAAAATTACGCGTACTGCGAACAAATTTGGCGCGATCACGATATGAAAACTTTTCGTGATTTTCTTATTTGGTACAACAACAGAGATGTCGTTCCTTTCCTTGAAGCTATAAAAAAACAGTTCTCTTTTTACAAATTGCGCCACATTGACATGTTTAAAGACGGTATTAGCGTTCCCGGTCTAACCATGAAATTTATGTTTGACACATTACCACGTGATATTTATTTCAGTCTGTTTAATCAAAAAGATTCGGATTTACACGATATGTTAAAAAAAGCCATCGTCGGGGGCCCGTCCATTATATATCACCGCCATCACGAAGTCGACGTTACACGGCTTCGTGAATCGGAAAGGGGCGACTCAGCCCACCCCTGTCGTTCTATTGTTGGCTACGACGCGAATGCATTATACCTTTGGGCTCTTTCGCAAGATATGCCCACCGGATGTTATACGCGTCGTAGCCAAGAAAATAATTTCAGACCTAAAACATCACGTGTTTACGGAAAAATGGCTCTTGAATGGCTAGAGTGGGTAGCTCACGAAAAGAATAAAACGATAAGGCATCAATTTAACGGAGAAGAGAAACGCATTGGGGATCGTAAACTTCCCGTTGACGGATGGTGTGCCCAGACCCGCACCGTTTATCAATTTCACGGTTGTTATTTTCACGGTTGTACATGTAACGTGGAGCACACCAACTCTATCAACGGGAAGTCTATGGCCGATCTCTTATCGGAAACTAAAAAGAACACTACGTATTTGCGTAAATATACCGAGGTCATCGAAATGTGGGAATGTCAATGGAAAGAAATTCGGAAAAATTCCGAAGTAAGAAATTTTCTAAATTCAAAATTTCCTCACCGTAACCTGAAGTGGGAAATGACCCAAGATAAAGTTTTGCAAAATGTAGTTGAAGGTCGCCTATTTGGTATGGTAGAGTGCGATATTTTTGTTCCGGATCTTCTTAAAGATTATTTTGGTGAAATGCAACCCATTTTCAAAAACATTGACATTACCCGTAACGACATCGGCCCCTATATGCGAGCTTACGCCGAAGAGCACAATATATTATCTACTCCTCGGCGTACACTGGTCGCTTCGTATTTTGGTAAACAAATTCTTTTAGGTACACCCTTGTTAAAATGGTATTTGAAACACGGACTGGTCGTTTCTCACGTTTATCAAGTCTTAGAATACGAACCCAGTCCGTGTTTCAACCATTTCGCCAATGCCGTCTCGAATGCACGCCGCGAAGGTGACGTGCACCCGGACAAGGCCATTATTGGTGATACGATGAAACTTCTTGGGAACAGTGGCTATGGAAAATGTATAACTAATAAGGATATCCAAAGAGATATTATCTTTTGTAATAGTAAAACGGCGAGCCAAGGTATTAACAGTCATCGTTTTCGCCAGCTAGACCCAATTACGGAATCCGTGTACCAATTGACAATGAACAAGAAATCCATTAAATACGATCTCCCTCTTCAAATCGGTTTTATGGTTTACCAGTATGCAAAATTGAGAATGCTGGAATTTTATTACGATTTCATAGATTATTATATAGAGCGCCCTCTCTTCCAATATTGCGAGATGGATACGGATTCCGCATATTTAAGTCTAGCTTTTTCTTGTTTAGACGATTGTGTTACCACCGATAAACGACACGAATATTTTATAAACTTGTCCCGGTGGTTCCCCGTTGCTTGTTGTGACGCGCACGCGTCCGATTATGTCACTTGTCGGATGGAAGGGAAAGAATGGGTCCCTTCGGAATCGTGTTGCATTGCGCGTGCGCGTCACGACAAAAGGACACCCGGTCTGTTCAAAATAGAGTACGAAGGTAGAGGTTTCATCGGCTTGTGCAGCAAAACTTATTATTGTTTTGGTGATACGGATAAATTCAGCACGAAAGGTCTAAATAAGAGACACAACGAAATTGACAAAGACACGTTTTTGAAAGTACTGAAAACCAAAGAGAGTGGTGTTGGAAAAAATCGAGGGTTTCGGGTGAAGAATGCTTCAGTTTTTACATATATTCAAGAACGTTCTGCACTAACCTATTTTTATTCCAAACGACCGGTACAAGCCGATGGAATCTCTACCTCTCCGTGTCTGGTATAATAGACACGCCAGTAAATCTTTTCGTGAGCTACCCGTGTATCATTCGGTATTGTTGTAACATTTGGTATTTGTGTAACATATAGTCTTGGTGTAACCGTGATCAGGTATGATGTTTATCGACCACTGACTCCTACTTGTTACTTGTCGATTATTAAAGAGTGTACATTTCACATTTACTGTTCGGTACACTCGTGAGATAGCCGTGTAATATCCGGTCTTAATGTAGCCGTGATGAACTATTGTTTTTAACGAATCCTATCTTGTTAATTGAGTGTATCAACACACACACACACACACGTCATTGTTGCATCATCATCATCATGATGTTGTTTTTTCTTTTTAAGTAGGATACTGGTGAAAATAAACAAAGTATATTGTATATTTCAATCGCTGCAAAAAATCGTGTCAATAAACACAGAGTGTGGCATACTGTCTATCAGAGACTGTGTATCATGTGGAGTCGATTTGTATATAGTTGTTAAGGTTTACAAGATTTTATAATAGTGACACTTTCTCTTGGGTGTCTGACAACAAGGATATGTGTGATATAATTCACAGTGACACTTTCTCTTGGGTGTCTGAATAAAACTTGTGTATCGTATGGAATACAATTTTATATAGTTAAGGTTTACAAGACAAGATTGACACTTTCTCTTGGGTGTCTGAATAAAAAAATTTCATGAACGCACATATGGTATCGACTTTGTTATTGCTTAATTAAGGTAATACAAGAACGTGCATGCCAACATTACATGCAAACATTACATACCACTCTTAAGTCAAAATTCACTTAGGTATATTGAACACCACCCACATTGGTAACGTTGACAAAACAATTGTTGTCACTGAAACGGGGAAAAGCGAGGTGTATCTTGATGAAAACGAAAAACACACACACTCATCCATAGCGTCAACAAGATTTTATTTGAATATTCCCCATATGACCTCTCTTGAACACTGTTCCTGTAGATTTCAAATCGGTAATGCTAATAAGGTTCCCAACGTGTGATTTGGAAAGGTGTCGCCGAATGAGCTGCGCGCCGCGACGATGCATGTCGTCTACGATTCCGACGACGACCACTGTCAAACGGAATGCTGGTTTCCTTTGATATGTCGCCGTCCACTGACGCTGTCTGCATGTAAAGCCAACGATCGAGATTACCCACTAAATCCATTGGCGTGTTGACATCCTTTAGACCACGAGCAAAGGTTTCCCATCCCACCGGTTCAAACGACTTCCGTTTTCTCAACACGTCATTCACAAGGTCCACGATATTACTTCCGGGAACCGCCTTGTTTCTGTACATCATCTCGCCACGATCGTTCCAACTTACGGCCCCTTTCATTTTATCGAGTAGTCTTCGTGCTTTCTGCTTCATAGTTTTTGGAACGCTGTCGATGATTTCGTTTTCGATGCTCTTCTTTTCGACGACTTCATTTTCGTTAGCAGGTTGTACTTTGTTTTTCTCTTCACTGGGAATTTTGTCGATGACCACACGCACGGGTTCTTGGATACGTTTGTCGGAAAGATCGTTGTACCGATTCAACACCTGGTTATACAACATAACTTTTTCCCTCTCGTGTATATCGTTTCGTTCTAGTATGTCTAGCATTTCATTGTCGAGTCGTTGCAAGACCCTTTCGATAGGATTAGCCGGAGAAGGACGTTGCGGTTGAATGTTTTCCAAAATACGGGGATCGACCAGGGCCATCTTCTTTGTGTACTCCATGGTCACCTGAGATGGAGACTGGAATGTCGAGCTTGTTGAAGGAACCGTAGGTACATGTATCATAGTGGGCACCTGAGTTGGAGACGAGAATGTCGAGCTTGTTGCTGGGGCCAGAGACACAGGTGTCGTAGCGTTTGTCGACGGTGCACAGCGACTGTGGGCACTGTGTCGTTTCCAGCTATCTTTGCGTGTGAAATGTCTCTTACAATCTGGGCACTGGAAGGCCGCCCGTGATGATGGTGTGGGCTTGTTGGCAGCTGGTAGATTACTCCATAAGCTCATGATGTACGTGTTTACTGTTCAAATGTAAAGAACGGAATGACTCTTGGAACTCGGCGGTCTAAGTTTTGTTTGTACAACTCGTTGATCTAAGTTTGGTTTGTGCAACTCGTTTTATGTCTGTCTATTGTAGCGGAATTTGACGAGGTGAACATATCCATTGTGGTGGAAGCGGTGGAATCTCACGCGATAACCCGTCTATTGTGGTGGAATTGTGGTGGTGGTGGTGGAATCTCACGCGATAACCCGTCTATTGTGGTGGAATTGTGGTGGTGGTGGTGGAATCTCACGCGATAACCCGTCTATTGTGGTGGAATTGTGGTGGTGGTGGTGGAATCTCACGCGATAACCCGTCTATTGTGGTGGAATTGTGGTGGTGGTGGTGGAATCTCACGCGATAACCCGTCTATTGTGGTGGAATTGTGGTGGTGGTGGTGGAATCTCACGCGATAACCCGTCCATTGTGGTGGTGGTGGTGGAATCTCACGCGATAACCCGTCCATTGTGGTGGAATTGTGGTGGTGGTGGTGGAATCTCACGCGATAACCCGTCCATTGTGGTGGAATTGTGGTGGTGGTGGTGGAATCTCACGCGATAACCCGTCTATTGTGGTGGATTGCATTACACTACGAAAAAGACGCAAGATAAGGTTTGAACATTTTATTCGTATACAACACAAACGTATTTACAGGTCGCACTCCATTCTCTGCAGTCGAGTTAATGTCACCGAAGGTCTCATAAAACCACAAGACATATTTACAGATCATCCTCCATTACTGCCAGAACAATTTGCTTTAATTTGTTTCGCCACTCCTCTGAAAACGGTTCTTGCAACCAACTCCCGATAGCACACAAGTGATCGGACGTCAGGTCGGATAGCTTCAAACCCGCGTCTAACAAAACACACAACCAGTCTTTCATCACTGCAGTCGAATTAATGGCCTCCACAGCCTCGTCAAAGTGCATATAAATTAGAATGTCATCGGGTAACATACAATCGTGATGAAATTGACTAGGATCGTCTATCTCGCAAGCGAGACACTGTCGTCTCGAAAGTTCAACGATGGCACATGCTATGTGACGTGCAATCGTCTTCTTCATTTCTATCGCCGGAAACTCAAGCGTAAAGTTCGGACCAGTGGCGACAGGAGCGGCAGTTGTCACATTGGTTGCGTGAGTAGAAATTGCCACATCGTCAGGAGCGGAAGTTGTCACATTGGTTGCGTGAGTAGAAATTGTCACATCGCCAGGAGCGGAAGTTGTCACACCGGTCGTGTCGGCGGAAGTTGTCACATCGGCAGGGATGATAGCAGAGAGAGGCTGAAACAGGATACGCAGCCTAGTGTATCACCTCCACGCGAGTGACGTTGAAGTTTGTGTAAGTATCTCGTCGAGTTTTCTTTATGGTGAGAGACACACGAGTTCCCGTCAACGAGTTCAGTTTGTAAGTCTGCATCGTTTCGTCCATAACAGCAAACGTCTCGGCATTCACGTCAAGGAGAGGAGCCATACACTGGTCGAATAAAGTCAGCCATATAGATTGGCCCGTCGCTGTCTCGACAAAGCACATGCGCACCACGAAATGCACGTCAGAAGCAACGTAACCGTGTCGTTCGCATTGCAAATGTCCCCTATCGTCGGTAATCATACGCTTCTTGCAGTACCTGCACCCGATGTACAAGGGAGTGTGCTGGCGTACTCTATCGATGAGGAGCCCTCTGATCTTGATAACTGCGTCGGAGCTTACCGTTGCTTCTAGAGCCGAGATATCCACGACGTCCACGACGTCTGGTTCCGACGGCACGGAAGGACGGTTGATCACCGGCATGATGGGTCGGCTCGTCGGCTCGTCCTCGTCGCTCGAGTCTGCCGCATTGCGAGGTCGGTAGTAGGGTGTCTTCAACATGATGATGATGTTAACAGTGCTGTCGTCGTGATACGAATGACGGGCTGATTGATAAAACACCGCGCTTATATAGTTAGAGAATGTGCCGAAAAGTCACGTGGGCGTGCCGAAAAGATTATGGAACAGAACATAAAGGTCACGTGGGCGTGCCGAAAGATCACGGCTTGTAGAAAATTCAAAAGCACGGACTGCTGAGTAGAATGTACACAAGCGCGGACTGCTGAGTAGTTACTTAGTTCACCACTTATCTAACAGGGGTGCTTTCAGTTGATGCTTATATATCCACCAGGTGTTTATGGACGAGAAAAAACAAGAGACACGAATATTTGCAGTACTCATATGTGGTTCGCTCACTTGTCCACTAGGGGATGATGTTTGTAGTTCGTGATGTACCCGTCAGGGGGCTCTATTGCACGCAAGCGTGCAAGAGACACGAATATTTGCAGTACTCGAACATATAGTTCACAACTTGTCCATCAGATGGCACCACTTGCATAATTAGTCCCGAAAAATTCCGCTAGGTGGCGATATCTAGTTTTGGCGGGAAATATTTTAGTTCACCAGCTATCCGACAGGGGCGCTTTTTAAGTTTTGGCGGGAAATATTTAGTTCACCAACTATCCGCCAGGGGCGCTACTTGGGTTTTGGCGGGAATTAATTAATTCACCAGCTATCCGCCAGGGGCGCTATTTATGGTTTTGGCGGGAAATAATTTTAGTTCACCAACTATCCGCCAGGGGGCGCTATTTTGGTTTTGGCGGGAAATAATTAGTTCACCAAGTATCCGCCAGGGGGCGCGGTTATATTTTTGGTGGGAAATATTTTAGTTCCGAAAAAATCCGCTAGGGGGCGTGCCATTCTAGTTCCGAAAAATTCCGGTAGGGGGCGCCACGTGACCTGACCTACATCCGGGTACTTGACCTTGACCTACATCCGGGTATTTGACCTTGACCTACATCCGGGTACTTTGCTCTTGCTCCGCGGCGCGACACCCTGCGCGGTAAGGGACCTCCTTTACTACTCAGCTGCAAGGCTAAATGGGTGCAATAATCCATCCTTTGAAGCGATTTCCTTTAATGGACATCCGTGAACTTAAATACTTAATAGATTACGCAACGACTTGGCCCTTCTCTCATATGACAATGGATACAAACCCACAGCCAATCTTCCCTTTCTTTCCCTGATGTTCACTTAATATATAAGAATTCTCCCTTAACATCTCTATCAATCAGGCCGCCCCGCCAATGGATAATATAATATAATATAACATCCAGCCGCTTTCAGGAGGGGGGTTCACGATTAAAAGAAACAGGGAATATTAAGATATGCAATTAGTGGTTCACGTTTTAAAGATGACATGTGAGGGGTTCACATTTTAGAGAAAAAAGGGTTTACAGGTGCTGCATTCTTGACTATTATTAAGATAATATTTAATATTTTATTGCATCCAAAATATGTCCAAGGCCCGGCCCAGGCCTGCAAGTGTTTGTCTCAAGCCCGGCCCAAGCCCGCAGAGTTTAATATGTTCAGCCCTGGCCCGGCCGGCCCGCAAAAATTATGGATAAGAGACTCAGTAGATTACGCAGCGACTTGGCACTTGACTCCTCTGTAAGGACCAATGGACTCGAAGAAAAACACATTTTCAACATTTCTATTTCTTGTTATGATAGTATACTAGGAGGGGAAATTTTTGGATTGCATTAGGATCATACGGATACCCGGATGCAATGCGTCCATGTTGCCAGCAGGTATTCCACTCCGTTTTAATCTCAATTTTTGATACGTATTAATGGCATGTAAGTAACCAAACTGATGCACTTGTTCCATAAACACACATGGAACATATTACGTGCACTACCAATAGTGGTGATGTTGCGAATTTAAGTTATTTGTGAACATTTATTTATTTGGGCGTGTCATGTCTGGAACAGACTGCATTGCTGTTCACTGAAGCGTATACGACTACGATTGCATATTGACATTAGGTTGTGTCAATAAGATGTGGAATACTATCGCTGCTGACGTCATATGGTCTTGATACCACATCGTTTCCCGAATATCGTGATTTTATGTATTTAAAAACGTTAGATGTATCTTGAAATTCTACCTGAATGTGTGGCTAGAAGTAGACTTGCCATTCTTCTGGGAATGACTGCTTACAGCAGGAATATATTGATAAACATTGGCAATGGACTTTACCCTGGGCATATCAGCGGAGTATACCCCGGGTGTCGACAAGTCAAGCGTGCAAGCACTCGCCGCGGTTGTAGGGCTGGCAGGCTCAAACAAAGACCAATTCGTGTAGTTGTAAATCGTCGCGTCACGTCGGCTTCCGCCAACCGGAAAACAAGGACATCAATACGTAACCTCCTTTCCGTGAACATTGTCACCTCCGTTGGGATCGGGCGTCCGTGTATCGCTAAATTGAATGCGCATTGCATCAATGTACGTTCGGTTAAGAGTAAAGCGATCTCTGTTTCTGACGTTGTGATTTCGCGGGACATCGATATTTTAGTTCTGACGGAGACGTGGCTCGGTAGCGTCATTGACGATCACGTGATAAGAGCGTTAGTTCCATGTGGATACGAATTTCATTCCGTGTCACGACCTGGTAGAAAACGAGGGGGTGTGGCAGTGTTATACAAGTCCGGTCTGACAATAAAACCGATTTCAACGCGCGGAATTTACACTAATTTTGAACATTCCGATTACTATGTAACTACACGTAGGGTGACCTTTGTACCAATTTCACCCGAAAGCAACCTAGGAGTCATACTTGACAGCTGTCTAACAATGAAAGCACAGTTTGTGCAGTTAGCAAAGTCGTGCTACGACCAGATTCGCAACATTGGATAAATTCGGCTAAGCATCACTGATGATGCGTGCAAAACCCTGGTGCACGCGCTCGTGACTACATGCCTCGATTATGCAAATTCAATATTATATGGTCTTCCGCAGACGACGCTGCAGCGTTTGCAACGTGTGCAAAACTGCGCAGCCCGCTTCGTCTGCCGTACGAGGAAGTTTGATCACGTCACTCCAGTTCTGCAGCACCTATCTTACCTATCTGTGTGCGCCCGACATATAAAGTGCTTGTGTTTGTGTACTTTGTGATGCATGACCGGACACCGAGTTATCTCGCGTAGTTACCAAACTGACGTCAACCGAATCGGCAACTGAGATCTGCGTCTTTGCCGCTACCGTCAGTACCACTTTCGCAGACGGTCACACACGGTGATCGCCGTTTTGCTGTAGCTGCAGCCAGTCTATGGAACAGACTGCTGGACTGTGACAGGATGGCAAAGACACAGCCACAGTTCAGAACACTTCTTAAAACACACCTTTGTAGAGTAGCTTTTCTGTAATATGATTACGTGGACTTTATCCAAAGAACTTACCCATATTTTAAGTAATTATTATTATTATTTAAAAAATATTTATTATATTTTAATTAACTTTTTATTTTATATTGTTTAATACTGATCATATAATTTTTAATTGTTTGTACAAGGAGGTATCATAATTATACTATGAATGTTTTAATTATTATTTTATGGTATACATTTTAGAATGATTTTGTTTTCTATCTATAATATAGTTCTAAATAGTTACGTGTACATGCATGAAAAGCGCCTGAGAGCAATCCGATTGATTCGGTCGCTATACAAATAAATTGTATTATTATAATATTATTGGTAGCACATGTCTTAACGGGTAATTGCGATGCGTGGCGTTGCATCGAGTATCGTTTCCACTATATCCACGTGTTACCACGGAAGTGACGTCAGTGTCACATAGTGCCATTTCCGCCTACCTCAATCGGTGCAAACTGATATCTTTCTGGATTAATCCGGAATACAACTGCGTGGGATTGTGGGCATCAAATGAAAATATTCCAAGTGCTAGGAACGACCAGTGACAATGCCATGGTAAGTTTACTCGTTATATATTTATATTTCTTAGCATCTTATGTAGGGGAACAACATATAAAATGGACCCGAACAAAAACAGGCTCCGCCCGTTTGGTGCTACTATAGTAGATTATATAGAGGAATTGGGATATCATAGTCCTGGCCCTGCCCTACAGATATGTATACACTCGTTACTTAAGAAAGTTTGAATGTTGATTTGAATAATAGACACATACAGCTTTAAAATTTTACTAGGTGGAATTTTCAAAAACCGGGCAAAACTCGGGGAAGGCCAAGTTTCAAAATGGTTGCCAAATTCGGGAAACGATGTGGTATCAAGACCATATGACGTCATCTTATTGACACAACCTAATGTCAATATGCAATCGTAGTCGTATACGCTTCAGTGAACAGCAATGCAGTCTGTTCCAGACATGACACGCCCAAATAAATAAATGTTCACAAATAACTTAAATCCGCACATCATCACTATTGGTAGTGCACGTAATATGTTCCATGTATGTTTATGGAACAACTGCATCAGTTTGGTTATTTACATGCCATTAATACTTACCAAAAATTGAGATAGGAGATATAGCTGTTGAAGTGATGTTATGGAACTTTATCAAGATCACTCCACATTATGTGACAATGTGGACTCGAAGACTGAGATTGACGTACAGACGGTGAATACTCACTCGTTGTTCAAAAAGCAACCAGGCGTTCACGGACGCGACACGGAACTCATAACACCGTTGTGTTCAGACTATTTCAAGGTAAGCGTTACATACATGCAGATGTATGGAAATAAATGACGTGTAATTTCATGCATCCATTGTATCGGGCAGGAAAACCGTTGAATAGAAAAATAGTATAAATAAATTGTAATATAATATTATTAGTATTATTATTGGATTTTAATTTGACTGTATAACACATTTTATTATGAATTTAACTATACAAAAATGGACTTCAAACTTTGTCAATTTAATTAAGTATATGTCTGTATTTCTGCCTGTCTGTCTGTATGCATGTCTGTCCGTCTGTTCCTCTGTCCGTCTATCCGTATATATGTCTGTCTGTCTGTCTGTCTTTATGTCTGTCGGTCTGTCTGTCTGTATGTAAGTATGTATGTATGTATGTATGTATGTAGGTCTGTCTATCTGTATGGATGTATTCATGCGCGTACGCATGTATACACGTATGCATGTATGTATGTATGCATGTGTGTATGTATGTATGCGAGTATGTTTGTAAGTATGTCAGCGTGCATGTATGCATGCGTGTCTGTATATATGGTGTATATTTGTTTATCGGTCGTTCCTTTCGTGCGTACCCGTTTCTCATTGTCACAGTTGTTTTCAAAAATTAGAATGCATTTATATAAATGCGTTTATTCCAATGCAAACTGCTGCCACAAAAAGAAACATTTCGTGCAATGGCTTTAACAACATTAACGTTATTAATATGATACTGACATATAACTTGTGAAGATTTTAACGCCCTGTCAAGTTGACTGTCACGCAAGGCCTACATAAATTGCAAAAACAACAATATGCCACATTACTCTTTCGCTGCATGATTCAAACGAGGAACCTTTCGTTAGAAATTCAACGAGTTTGGTGCTATATATTATATCTAAAAAACAGTGAGATACATTATTTAAATTGTTTTTTCTCAGCTTAGTTTGTTAGCGTAAACAGCTCAACTGAATTTCTACGTTCTCCTAAGGTGTCTGTGATCATCTTAGGATTTGTTTGGTTGTTTGACTGGTATTACTTAGACACTCGTGAACGAATTACAGAAGATACTTAATTCAGCAGCCAAATCGACCTAGAGATAGCGATAGCCTCAGACTACAACTCTTGTACTGATGGCGTTGCATTGGCGTCACTTTGTCTATATCGCTTAATGTTGATGTGCTCACAACATTCGATCTGTTGATCTGTGTCTGCTGGTAATACAAGCGACAGGACCGCGACAGAAGGGCCTTTTCGATGTCCGGACTGACTCTTTGGAACGCAATGCCGGAATATGTAGTACACACATATGCAAGAATCTCCAAACACTCTTTGTTAAGTTAGCTTATTTCTGTTCACAAGAATACGCCAACTATGAGTGAGGACAAATGCACGAACATGTATTTTAGATATGTATTT
This sequence comes from Paraescarpia echinospica, assembly GCA_020002185.1. Lineage (NCBI taxonomy): Eukaryota > Metazoa > Annelida > Polychaeta > Sabellida > Siboglinidae > Paraescarpia > Paraescarpia echinospica. The sequence goes on from JAHLWY010001072.1 coordinate 29,046, forward strand.
ATTACGTAAAACTATTCTCCATGTTTAATTCTTAATCATAACAATATAAATGTAGAGAGACAGTGAGAGGAGGGGATGGCATGTAAGAGATGGAAAGACATATAGCAGATACCGAAACAGATAGACAGACAAAGAGAAAGACAAAGAAAGAGAGAAAGAGAGAGTTATGAATCTTATGATTTATTGTATGTTTGTCAATAGGTGAGACGATGTTTCTGATTATAGGCGCCATGCAATTGGTAGCGTAGTAGTACTACTACTAATGATGTTTTGTTTAAAATGTAGTGTCACTGTCATATGAACATGCGTGCCTATCATATACGTGTAATTGTATTATATATAAGCCAATATTCAGAAATATATATGAATACAACGAGATTCACAGCAGTTCGTGAAACAGCCGCTTGATGCCCCTCTCTCAATATCATTAGTTTTTTACCCTAGCTACTGGTCAACAACGGGGGTGCGTTTATCACATATATCGGGAGGCATAATAGTTGTGCAAAGTTTTGACAACTGATGTGGTTGGCGAAACGCTGAGATGATGTATTAGACGAGGTAAGTTGTAATGCTCCTCTCTGGCCAGGGAAACCACTTAAGATAATTGATGTTCTTTGTGCAACACCCGTCTCGCTTCTCTCGTGCAATCCCATCAACTGTGTTATAAATACATAAATTGACTTGTGTGTGAAAATTGTTGCCTGTGATTATAAGAGCGAGGCAACGGAGTTGGCCGTCGTTTGAACAGCGTAGTCTTAGATCTTGTGGACACTGTGCACCGGCAATAATATGAAATTTACCCGAAAGATGGAGCACCTGATTAGAATGAAGCAGGTAAAATTGATTGACTCGCAAACACACACGCACACGCACGCACATACACACGCAGATGCACACACTCATACACACGCAAGCACGCTTACATGG
>JAHLWY010001073.1:0-29960 GCA_020002185.1 Paraescarpia echinospica
AGTTAACATCATGGTTGCCACACCATGGCACAATGGACTGACAGTTCTACTCGTGTACAAGTAAGTCAATGAACATCATGGTTGCCACACCATGGCACAATGGTCTGACAGTTATACACTTGTACAACTAATTAAATGAACATCATGGTTGCCACACCATGGCACAATGGACTGACAGTTCTATACGTGTACAACTAATTCAGTGAACATCATGGTTGCCACACCATGGCACAACGGACTGACAGTTCTACACGTGTACATGTAAGTCTGTGAACATCATGGTTGCCACACCATGGCACAATGTGCTGACAGTTCTACACGTGTACAACAAATTTAGTGAACATCATGGTTGCCACACCATGGCACAATGTACTGACAGTTCTACACGTGTACAACTAATTCAGTGAACATCATGGTTGCCACACCATTGCACAATGGACTGACAGTTCTACACGTGTACAAGTAAGTCAGTGAACATCATGGTTGCCACACAATGACACAATGGACTGACAGTTCTACACGTGTACAAGTAAGTCAGTGAACATCATGGTTGCCACACCATGGCACAATGGACTGACAGTTCTACACGTGTACAAATAAGTCAATGAACATCACGGTTGCCACACCATGGCACAATGGACTGACAGTTCTTCACATGTACAACTAATTAAATGAACATCATGGTTGCCACACCATGGCACAATGGACTGACAGTTCTACACGTGTACAACTAATTCAGTGAACATCATGGTTGCCACACCATGGCACAACGGACTGACAGTTCTACACGTGTACATGTAAGTCAGTGAACATCATGGTTGCCACACCATGGCACAATGGTCTGACAGTTATACACTTGTACAACTAATTAAATGAACATCATGTTTGCCACACCATGGCACAATGGAATGACAGTTCTACACTTGTACAACTAATTCAGTGAACATCATGTTTGCCACAGCATGGCAAAATGGACTGACAATTATACACGCGTACAAGTATTTCAGTGAACATCATGGTTGCCACACCATGGCACAAAGGACTGACGGTTCTACACGTGTACAAATAAATCAGTGAACATCATGGTTGCCACACCATGGCACAACGGACTGACAGTTCTACACGTGTACATGTAAGTCAGTGAACATCATGGTTGCCACACCATGGCACAATGGTCTGACAGTTATACACTTGTACAACTAATTAAATGAACATCATGGTTGCCACACCATGGCACAATGGACTGACAGTTCTACACTTGTACAACTAATTCAGTGAACATCATGTTTGCCACACCATGGCAAAATGGACTGACAGTTATACACGCGTACAAGTATTTCAGTGAACATCATGGTTGCCACACCATGGCACAAAGGACTGACGGTTCTACACGTGTACAAGTAAGTCAGTGAACATCATGGTTGCCACACCATGGCACAACGGACTGACAGTTCTACACGTGTACAAGTAATTCAGTGAACATCATGGTTGCCACACCATGGCACAATGGACTGACAGTTCTACACGTGTACAAGTAAGTCAGTGAACACCATGGTTGCCACACCATGACACAATGGACTGACAGTTCTACACGTGTACAAGTAAGTCAGTGAACATCATGGTTGCCACAGCATGGCAAAATGGACTGAAAGTTCTACACGTGTACAAGTAAGTCAGTGAACATCATGGTTGCCACACCATGTCAAAATGGACTGACAGTTCAACACGTGTACAAGTAATTCAGTGAACATCATGGTTGCCACACCATGACACAATGGACTGACAGTTTTACACGTGTACAAGTAAGTCAGTGAACATCATGGTTGCCACACCATGGCACAATGGATTGAAGGTTCTACACGTGAACAAGTAAGTCAGTGAACACCATGGTTGCCACGCCATGACACAATTGACTGGCAGTTCTACACGTGTACAAGTAAGTCAGTGAACGTCATGGTTTCCACACCATGGCACAATGGACTGACAGTTCTACACGTGTACAAGTAAGTCAGTGAACACCATGGTTGCCACACCATGACACAATTGACTGGCAGTTCTACACGTGTACAAGTAAGTCAGTGAACGTCATGGTTTCCACACCATGGCACAATGGACTGACAGTTCTACACGTGTACAAGTAAGTCAGTGAACATCATGGTTGCCACACCATGACACAATGGACTGACAGTTCTACACGTGTACAAGTAAATCAGTGAACATCACGGTTGCCACACCATGGCACGATGGACTGACAGTTCTACACGTGTACAAGTAAGTCAGAGAACATCATGGTTGCCACACCATGGCACAAAGGACTGACGGTTCTACACGTGTACAAGAAAGTCAGTGAACATCATGTTTGCCACACCATGGCGCAACGGACTGACAGTTCTACACGTGTACAAATAATTCAGTGAACATCATGGTTGCCACACCATGGCACAATGGACTGACAGTTCTACACGTGTACAAGTATGTCAGTGAACATCATGGTTGCCACACCATGGCACAATGGACTGACAGTTCTACACGTGTACAAGTAAGTCAGTGAACATCATGGTTGCCACACCATGACAAAATGGACTGACAGTTCTACACGTGTACAAATAAGTCAGTGAACATCATGGTTGCCACAGCATGGCACAATGGTCTGATAGTTCTACACGTGTACAACTAATTAAGTGAACAACATGGTTGCCACACCATGGCACAAAGGACTGACAGTTCTACAAGTGTACAACTAATTTAGTGAACATCATGTTTGCCACAGCATGGCAAAATGGACTGACACTTCTACACGTGTACAAGTAAGTCAGTGAACATCATGGTTGCCGCACCATGGCACAACGGACTGACAGTTCTACACGTGTACAACTAATTCAGTGAACATCATGGTTGCCACACCATGGCACAAAGGACTGACAGTTCTACACGTGTACAAGTAAGTCAGTGAACATCATGGTTGCCACACCATGACACAATGGACTGACAGTTCTACACGTGTACAATTAAGTCAGTGAACATCATGTTTGCCACAGCATGGCACAATGGACTGAAAGTTCTACACGTGTACAAGTAAGTCAGTGAACATCATGGTTGCCACACCACGACACAAAGGACTGACAGTTCTACACGTGTACAAGAAAGTCAGTGAACATCATGGTTGCCACACCATGGCAAATTGGACTGAAGGTTCTACACGTGTACAAGTAAGTCAGAGAACACCATGGTTGCCACACCATATAACAATTGACTGGCAGTTCTACACGTGTACAAGTAAGTCAGTGAACATCATGGTTGCCACACCATGGCACAATGGACTGACAGTTCTACACGTGTACAAGTAAATCAGTGAACATCATGGTTGCCACACCATGGCACGATGGACTGACAGTTCTACACGTGTACAAGTAAGTCAGTGAACATAATGGTTGCCACAGCATGGCACAATGAACTGACAGTTCTATACGTGTACAACTATTTCAGTGAACATCATGGTGGCCACAGCATGGCACAACGGACTGACAGTTCTACATGTGTACATGTAATTCTGTGAACATCATGGTTGCCACACCATGGCACAATGTGCTGACAGTTCTACACGTGTACAACAAATTTAGTGAACATCATGGTTGCCACACCATGGCACAATGTACTGACAGTTCTACTCGTGTACAACTAATTAAGTGAACACCATGGTTGCCACAACATGGCACAATGGACTGACAGTTCTTCACGTGTACTAGTAAGTCAGTGATCATAATGGTTGCCACACTATGGCACAATGTACTGACAGTTCTACACGAGTACAACTAATTCAGTGAACATCATTGCTGCCACACCATGGCACAATGGACTGACAGTTCTACACGTGTACAACTAATTCAGTGAACATCATGGTTCCCACACCATGGCACAATGTACTGACAGTTCTACACTTGTACAACTAATTAAGTGAACATCATGGTTGCCACACCATGGTACAATGGACTGACAGTTCTACACGTGTACAAGTAAGTCAGTGAACATCACGGTTGCCACACCATGGCACAATGGACTGACAGTTCTACACATGTACAACTAATTAAATGAACATCATGGTCGCAAAACCATGGCACAATGGACTGACAGTTCTACACGTTTACAACTAATTCAGTGAACATCATGTTTGCCACAGATTGGCAAAATGGACTGACAGTTCTACACGTGTACAAGTAACTCAGTGAACATCATGGTTGCCACACCATGGCACAAAGGACTGACGGTTCTACACGTGTACAAGTAAGTCAGTGAACATCATGTTTGCCACACCATGGCGCAACGGACTGACAGTTCTACACGTGTACAACTAATTCAGTGAACATCATGGTTGCCACACCATGGCACAATGGACTGACAGTTCTACACGTGTACAAGTATGTCAGTGAACATCATGGTTGCCACACCATGGCACAATGGACTGACAGTTCTACACGTGTACAAGTAAGTCAGTGAACATCATGGTTGCCACACCATGACAAAATGGACTGACAGTTCTACACGTGTACAAGTAAATCAGTGAACATCATGGTTGCCACACCATGACACAATGGACTGACAGTTCTACACGTGTACAAGTAAGTCAGTGAACATCATGTTTGCCACAGCATGGCAAAATGGACTGAAAGTTCTACACATGTACAAGTAAGTCAGTGAACATCATGGTTGCCACACCATGCACAATGGACTGACAGCTCTACCCGTGTACAAGTAAGTCAGTGAACATCATGGTTGCCACACCATGACACAAAGGACTGACAGTTCTACACGTGTACAAGAAAGTCAGTGAACATCATGGTTGCCACACCATGGCAAATTGGACTGAAGGTTCTACACGTGTACAAGTAAGTCAGAGAACACCATGGTTGCCACACCATATAACAATTGACTGGCAGTTCTACACGTGTACAAGTAAGTCAGTGAACATCATGGTTTCCACACCATGGCACAATGGACTGACAGTTCTACACGTGTACAAGAAAGTCAGTGAACATCATGGTTGCCACACCATGGCAAATTGGACTGAAGGTTCTACACGTGTACAAGTAAGTCAGAGAACACCATGGTTGCCACACCATATAACAATTGACTGGCAGTTCTACACGTGTACAAGTAAGTCAGTGAACATCATCGTTTCCACACCATGGCACAATGGACTGACAGTTCTACACGTGTACAAGTAAATCAGTGAACATCATGGTTGCCACACCATGGCACGATGGACTGACAGTTCTACACGTGTACAAGTAAGTCAGTGAACATAATGGTTGCCACAGCATGTCACAATGAACTGACAGTTCTATACGTGTACAAGTAAGTCAGTTAACATCATGGTTGCCACACCATGGCACAATGGACTGACAGTTCTACTCGTGTACAAGTAAGTCAATGAACATCATTGTTGCCACACCATGGCACAATGGTCTGACAGTTATACACTTGTACAACTAATTAAATGAACATCATGGTTGCCACACCATGGCACAATGGACTGACAGTTCTATACGTGTACAACTAATTCAGGGAACATCATGGTTGCCACACCATGGCACAACGGACTGACAGTTCTACACGTGTACATGTAAGTCAGTGAACATCATGGTTGCCACACCATGGCACAAAGGACTGACGGTTCTTCACGTGTACAAATAAGTCAGTGAACATCATGGTTGCCACACCATGGCGCAACGGACTCACAGTTCTACACGTGTACAACTAATTCAGTGAACATCATGGTTGCCACACCATGGCACAATGGACTGACAGTTCTACACGTGTACAAGTATGTCAGTGAACATCATGGTTGCCACACCTTGACACATTGGACTGACAGTTCTACACGTGTACAAGTAAGTCAGTGAACATCATGGTTGTCACAGCATGGCACAATGGTCTGACAGTTCTACACGTGTACAACTATTTAAGTGAACATCATGGTTGCCACACCATGGCAAAAAGGACTGACAGTTCTACAAGTGTACAACTAATTTAGTGAACATCATGTTTGCCACAGCATGGCAAAATGGACTAACACTTCTACACGTGTACAAGTAAGTCAGTGAACATCATGGTTGCCACACCATGGCACAACGGACTGACAGTTCTACACGTGTACAACTAATTCAGTGAACATCATGGTTGCCACACCATGGCACAATGGACTGACAGTTCTACACGTGTACAAGTAAGTCAGTGAACATCATGTTTGCCACACCATGGCACAATGGACTGACAGTTCTACACGTGTACAAGTAAGTCAGTGAACATCATGGTTGCCACACCATGACACAATGGACTGACAGTTCTACACGTGTACAAGTAAGTCAGTGAACATCATGTTTGCCACAGCATGGCACAATGGACTGAAAGTTCTACACGTGTACAAGTAAGTCAGTGAACATCATGGTTGCCACACCATGGCACAATGGACTGACAGTTCTACACGTGTACAAGTAAGTCAGTGAACATCATGGTTGCCACACCATGACACAAAGGACTGACAGTTCTACACGTGTACAAGAAAGTCAGTGAACATCATGGTTGCCACACCATGGCAAATTGGACTGAAGGTTCTACACGTGTACAAGTAAGTCAGAGAACACCATGGTTGCCACACCATATAACAATTGACTGGCAGTTCTACACGTGTAAAAGTAAGTCAGTGAACATCATGGTTTCCACACCATGGCACAATGGACTGACAGTTCTACACGTGTACAAGTAAATCAGTGAACATCATGGTTGCCACACCATGGCACGATGGATTGACAGTTCTACACGTGTACAAGTAAGTCAGTGAACATAATGGTTGCCACAGCATGGCACAATGAACTGACAGTTCTATACGTGTACAAGTAAGTCAGTTAACATCATGGTTGCCACACCATGGCACAATGGACTGACAGTTCTACTCGTGTACAAGTAAGTCAATCAACATCATGGTTGCCACACCATGGCACAATGGTCTCACAGTTATACAATTGTACAACTAATTAAATGAACATCATGTTTGCCACACCATGGCACAATGGACTGACAGTTCTACTCGTGTACAAGTAAGTCAATGAACATCATGGTTGCCACACCATGGCACAACGGTCTGACAGTTATACACTTGTACAACTAATTAAATGAACATCATGGTTGCCACACCATGGCACAATGGACTGACAGTTCTACACTTGTACAACTAATTCAGTGAACATCATGTTTGCCACAGCATGGCAAAATGGACTGACAGTTATACACGCGTACAAGTATTTCAGTGAACATCATGGTTGCCACACCATGGCACAAAGGACTGACGGTTCTACACGTGTACAAGTAAATCAGTGAACATCATGGTTGCCACACCATGGCACAACGGACTGACAGTTCTACACGTGTACAACTAATTCAGTGAATATCATGGTTGCCACACCATGGCACAATGGACTGACAGTTCTACACGTGTACAAGTAAGTCAGTGAACACCATGGTTGCCACACCATGACACAATGGACTGACAGTTCTATACGTGTACAAGTAAGTCACTGAACATCATGGTTGCCACAGCATGGCAAAATGGACTGAAAGTTCTACACGTGTACAAGTAAGTCAGTGAACATCATGGTTGCCACGCCATGTCACAATGGACTGACAGTTCAACACGTGTACAAGTAAGTCAGTGAACATCATGGTTGCCACACCATGACACAATGGACTGACAGTTTTACACGTGTACAAGTAAGTCAGTGAACATCATGGTTGCCACACCATGGCACAATGGATTGAAGGTTCTACACGTGTACAAGTAAGTCAGTGAACATCATGGTTGCCACACCATGACACAATGGACTGACAGTTCTACACGTGTACAAGTAAATCAGTGAAAATCACGGTTGCCACACCATGGCACGATGGACTGACAGTTCTACACGTGTACAAGTAAGTCAGAGAACATCATGGTTGCCACACCATGGCACAAAGGACTGACGGTTCTACACGTGTACAAGAAAGTCAGTGAACATCATGTTTGCCACACCATGGCGCAACGGACTGACAGTTCTACACGTGTACAACTAATTCAGTGAACATCATGGTTGCCACACCATGGCACAATGGACTGACAGTTCTACACGTGTACAAGTATGTCAGTGAACATCATGGTTGCCACACCATGGCACAATGGACTGACAGTTCTACACGTGTACAAGTAAGTCAGTGAACATCATGGTTGCCACACCATGACAAAATGGACTGACAGTTCTACACGTGTACAAATAAGTCAGTGAACATCATGGTTGCCACAGCATGGCACAATGGTCTGATAGTTCTACACGTGTACAACTAATTAAGTGAACAACATGGTTGCCACACCATGGCACAAAGGACTGACAGTTCTACAAGTGTACAACTAATTTAGTGAACATCATGTTTGCCACAGCATGGCAAAATGGACTGACACTTCTACACGTGTACAAGTAAGTCAGTGAACATCATGGTTGCCGCACCATGGCACAACGGACTGACAGTTCTACACGTGTACAACTAATTCAGTGAACATCATGGTTGCCACACCATGGCACAAAGGACTGACAGTTCTACACGTGTACAAGTAAGTCAGTGAACATCATGGTTGCCACACCATGACACAATGGACTGACAGTTCTACACGTGTACAAGTAAGTCAGTGAACATCATGTTTGCCACAGCATGGCACAATGGACTGAAAGTTCTACACGTGTACAAGAAAGTCAGTGAACATCATGGTTGCCACACCATGACACAAAGGACTGACAGTTCTACACGTGTACAAGAAAGTCAGTGAACATCATGGTTGCCACACCATGGCAAATTGGACTGAAAGTTCTACACGTGTACAAGTAAGTCAGAGAACACCATGGTTGCCACACCATATAACAATTGACTGGCAGTTCTACACGTGTACAAGTAAGTCAGTGAACATCATGGTTTCCACACCATGGCACAATGGACTGACAGTTCTACACGTGTACAAGTAAATCAGTGAACATCATGGTTGCCACACCATGGCACGATGGACTGACAGTTCTACACGTGTACAAGTAAAGTCAGTGAACATAATGGTTGCCACAGCATGTCACAATGAACTGACAGTTCTATACGTGTACAAGTAAGTCAGTTAACATCATGGTTGCCACACCATGGCACAATGGACTGACAGTTCTACTCGTGTACAAGTAAGTCAATGAACATCATGGTTGCCACACCATGGCACAATGGTCTGACAGTTATACACTTGTACAACTAATTAAATGAACATCATGGTTGCCACACCATGGCACAATGGACTGACAGTTCTATACGTGTACAACTAATTCAGTGAACATCATGGTTGCCACACCATGGCACAATGGACTGACAGTTCTACACGTGTACAACTAAGTCAGTGAACATCATGGTTGCCACACCATGGCACAATGTGCTGACAGTTCTACACGTGTACAACAAATTTAGTGAACTTCATGGTTGCCACACCATGGCACAATGTACTGACAGTTCTACACGTGTACAACTAATTAAGTGAACACCATGGTTGCCACAGCATGGCACAATGGACTGACAGGTCTACACGTGTACAATTAATTAAATGAACACCATGGTTGCCACACCATGTCACAATGAACTGACAGTTCTATACGTGTACAAGTAAGTCAGTTAACATCATGGTTGCCACACCATGGCACAATGGACTGACAGTTCTACTCGTGTACAAGTAAGTCAATGAACATCATGGTTGCCACACCATGGCACAATGGTCTGACAGTTATACACTTGTACAACTAATTAAATGAACATCATGTTTGCCACACCATGGCACAATGGACTGACAGTTCTATACGTGTACAACTAATTCAGTGAACATCATGGTTGCCACACCATGGCACAACGGACGGACAGTTCTACACGTGTACATGTAAGTCAGTGAACATCATGGTTGCCACACCATGGCACAATGGTCTGACAGTTATACACTTGTACAACTAATTAAATGAACATCATTGTTGCCACACCATGGCACAATGGACTGACAGTTCTACACTTGTACAACTAATTCAGTGAACATCATGTTTGCCACAGCATGGCAAAATGGACTGACAATTATACACGCGTACAAGTATTTCAGTGAACATCATGGTTGCCACACCATGGCACAAAGGACTGACGGTTCTACACGTGTACAAGTAAATCAGTGAACATCATGGTTGCCACACCATGGCACAACGGACTGACAGTTCTACACGTGTACAACTAATTCAGTGAACATCATGGTTGCCACACCATGGCACAATGGACTGACAGTTCTACACGTGTACAAGTAAGTCAGTGAACACCATGGTTGCCACACCATGACACAATGGACTGAAAGTTCTACACGTGTACAAGTAAGTCAGTGAACATCATGGTTGCCACACCATGTCACAATGGACTGACAGTTCAACACGTGTACAAGTAAGTCAGTGAACATCATGGTTGCCACACCATGACACAATGGACTGACAGTTTTAAACGTGTACAAGTAAGTCAGTGAACATCATGGTTGCCACACCATGGCACAATGGATTGAAGGTTCTACACGTGAACAAGTAAGTCAGTGAACACCATGGTTGCCACGCCATGACACAATTGACTGGCAGTTCTACACGTGTACAAGTAAGTCAGTGAACGTCATGGTTTCCACACCATGGCACAATGGACTGACAGTTCTACACGTGTACAAGTAAGTCAGTGAACATCATGGTTGCCACACCATGCACAATGGACTGACAGTTCTACACGTGTACAAGTAAATCAGTGAACATCATGGTTGCCACACCATGGCACGATGGACTGACAGTTCTACACGTGTACAAGTAAGTCAGTGAACACAATGGTTGCCACAGCATGGCACAATGAACTGACAGTTCTACATGTGTACAAGTAAATCAGTTAACATCATGGTTGCCACACCATGGCACAATGGACTGACAGTTCTACTCGTGTACAAATAAGTCAGTGAACATCATGGTAGCCACACCATGGCACAATGGTCTGACAGTTCTTCACGTGTACAAGTAAGTCAGTTAACATCGTGGATGCCACACCATGGCACAATGTACTGACAGTTCTACACTTGTACAAGTAAGTCAGTGAACATCATGGTTGCCACAAAATGGCACAATGGACTGACAGTTCTACACATGTACAACTAGTTAAATGAACATCATGGTTGCCACACCATGGCACAAAGGTCTGACAGTTCTACAAGTGTACAACTAATTTAGTGAACATCATGTTTGCCACAGCTTGGCAAAATGGACTGACAGTTCTACACGTGTACAAGTAAGTCAGTGAACATCATGGTTGCCACACCATGGCACAACGGACTGACAGTTCTACACGTGTACAACTAATTCAGTGAACATCATGGTTGCCACACCATGGCAAAATGGACTGACAGTTCTACACGTGTACAAGTAAGTCAGTGAACATCATGGTTGCCACACCATGGCACAATGGACTGACAGTTCTACACGTGTACAAGTAAGTCAATGAACATCATGGTTGCCACACCATGACACAATGGACTGACAGTTCTACACGTGTACAAGTAAGTCAGTGAACATCATGTTTGCCACAGCATGGCACAATGGACTGAAAGTTCTACACGTGTACAAGTAAGTCAGTGAACATCATGGTTGCCACACCATGGCACAATGGACTGACAATTCTACACGTGTACAAGTAAGTCAGTGAACATCATGGTTGCCACACCATGGCACAATGGACTGACAGTTCTACACGTGTACAAGTAAGTCAGTGAACATCATGGTTGCCACACCATGACACAATGGACTGACAGTTCTACACGTGTACAAGTAAGTCAATGAACATCATGTTTGCCACAGCATGGCACAATGGACTGAAAGTTCTACACGTGTACAAGTAAGTCAGTGAACATCATGGTTGCCACACCATGGCACAATGGACAGACAGTTCTACACGTGTACAAGTAAGTCAGTGAACATCATGGTTGCCACACCATGACACAAAGGACTGACAGTTCTACACGTGTACAAGAAAGTCAGTGAACATCATGGTTGCCACACCATGGCACATTGGACTGAAAGTTCTACACGTGTACAAGTAAGTCAGAGAACACCATGGTTGCCACACCATATAACAATTGACTGGCAGTTCTACACGTGTACAAGTAAGTCAGTGAACATCATGGTTTCCACACCATGGCACAATGGACTGACAGTTCTACACGTGTACAAGTAAATCAGTGAACATCATGGTTGCCACACCATGGCACGATGGATTGACAGTTCTACACGTGTACAAGTAAGTCAGTGAACATAATGGTTGCCACAGCATGGCACAATGAACTGACAATTCTATACGTGTACAAGTAAGTCAGTTAACATCATGGTTGCCACACCATGGCACAATGGACTGACAGTTCTACTCGTGTACAAGTAAGTCAATCAACATCATGGTTGCAACACCATGGCACAATGGTCTCACAGTTATACACTTGTACAACTAATTAAATGAACATCATGGTTGCCACACCATGGCACAATGGACTGACAGTTCTACTCGTGTACAAGTAAGTCAATGAACATCATGGTTGCCACACCATGGCACAATGGTCTGACAGTTATACACTTGTACAACTAATTAAATGAACATCATGGTTGCCACACCATGGCACAATGGACTGACAGTTCTACACTTGTACAACTAATTCAGTGAACATCATGTTTGCCACAGCATGGCAAAATGGACTGACAGTTATACACGCGTACAAGTATTACAGTGAACATCATGGTTGCCACACCATGGCACAAAGGACTGACGGTTCTACACGTGTACAAGTAAATCAGTGAACATCATGGTTGCCACACCATGGCACAACGGACTGACAGTTCTACACGTGTACAACTAATTCAGTGAATATCATGGATGCCACACCATGGCACAATGGACTGACAGTTCTAAACGTGTACAAGTAAGTCAGTGAACACCATGGTTGCCACACCATGACACAATGGACTGACAGTTCTATACGTGTACAAGTAAGTCAATGAACATCATGGTTGCCACAGCATGGCAAAATGGACTGAAAGTTCTACACGTGTACAAGTAAGTCAGTGAACATCATGGTTGCCACACCATGTCACAATGGACTGACAGTTCAACACGTGTACAAGTAAGTCAGTGAACATCATGGTTGCCACACCATGACACAATGGACTGACAGTTTTACACGTGTACAAGTAAGTCAGTGAACATCATGGTTGCCACACCATGGCACAATGGATTGAAGGTTCTACACGGGAACAAGTAAGTCAGTGAACACCATGGTTGCCACACCATGACACAATTGACTGGCAGTTCTACACGTGTACAAGTAAGTCAGTGAACGTCATGGTTTCCACACCATGGCACAATGGACTGACAGTTCTACACGTGTACAAGTAAGTCAGTGAACATCATGGTTGCCACACCATGACACAATGGACTGACAGTTCTACACGTGTACAAGTAAATCAGTGAACATCACGGTTGCCACACCATGGCACGATGGACTGACAGTTCTACACGTGTACAAGTAAGTCAGAGAACATCATGGTTGCCACACCATGGCACAAAGGACTGACGGTTCTACACGTGTACAAGAAAGTCAGTGAACATCATGTTTGCCACACCATGGCGCAACGGACTGACAGTTCTACACGTGTACAACTAATTCAGTGAACATCATGGTTCCCACACCATGGCACAAAGTACTGACAGTTCTACACGTGTACAACTAATTCAGTGAACATCATGGTTGCACATCATTGCACAATGGACTGACAGTTCTACACTGTACAATTAATTCAGTGAACATCATGGTTGCCACACCATGGCACAATGGACTGACGGTTCTACACGTGTACAAGTAAGCCAGTGAACATCATGGTTGCCACACCATGGCACAATGGACTGACGGTTCTACACGTGTACAAGTAAGTCAGTGAACATCATGGTTGCCACACTATGGGACAATGGACTGACAGTTCTACACGTGTACAAGTAAGTCAGTGAACATCATGGTTGCCACACCATGGCACAATGGACTGACAGTTCTACACGTGTACAAGTAAGTCAGTGAACATCATGTTTGCCACAGCATGGCACAATGGACTGAAAGTTCTACACGTGTACAAGTAAGTCAGTGAACATCATGGTTGCCACACCATGACACAAAGGACTGACAGTTCTACACGTGTACAAGAAAGTCAGTGAACATCATGGTTGCCACACCATGGCAAATTGGACTGAAGGTTCTAGACGTGTACAAGTAAGTCAGAGAACACCATGGTTGCCACACCATATAACAATTGACTGGCAGTTCTACACGTGTACAAGTAAGTCAGTGAACATCATTGTTTCCACACCATGGCACAATGGACTGACAGTTCTACACGTGTACAAGTAAATCAGTGAACATCATGGTTGCCACACCATGGCACGATGGACTGACAGTTCTACACGTGTACAAGTAAAGTCAGTGAACATAATGGTTGCCACAGCATGTCACAATGAACTGACAGTTCTATACGTGTACAAGTAAGTCAGTTAACATCATGGTTGCCACACCATGGCACAATGGACTGACAGTTCTACTCGTGTACAAGTAAGTCAATGAACATCATTGTTGCCACACCATGGCACAATGGTCTGACAGTTATACACTTGTACAACTAATTAAATGAACATCATGGTTGCCACACCATGGCACAATGGACTGACAGTTCTATACGTGTACAACTAATTCAGTGAACATCATGGTTGCCACACCATGGCACAACGGACTGACAGTTCTACACGTGTACATGTAAGTCAGTGAACATCATGGTTGCCACACCATGGCACAATGTGCTGACAGTTCTACACGTGTACAACAAATTTAGTGCACATCATGGTTGCCACACCATGGCACAATGTACTGACAGTTCTACACGTGAACAAATAATTAAGTGAACACCATGGTTGCCACAGCATTGCACAATGGACTGACAGGTCTACACGTGTACAACTAATTAAATGAACACCATGGTTGCCACACCATGTCACAATGAACTGACAGTTCTATACGTGTACAAGTAAGTCAGTTAACATCATGGTTGCCACACCATGGCACAATGGACTGACAGTTCTACTCGTGTACAAGTAAGTCAATGAACATCATGGTTGCCACACCATGGCACAATGGTCTGACAGTTATACACTTGTACAACTAATTAAATGAACATCATGTTTGCCACACCATGGCACAATGGACTGACAGTTCTATACGTGTACAACTAATTCAGTGAACATCATGGTTGCCACACCATGGCACAACGGACTGACAGTTCTACACGTGTACATGTAAGTCAGTGAACATCATGGTTGCCACACCATGGCACAATGGTCTGACAGTTATACACTTGTACAACTAATTAAATGAACATCATGTTTGCCACACCATGGCACAATGGAATGACAGTTCTACACTTGTACAACTAATTCAGTGAACATCATGTTTGCCACAGCATGGCAAAATGGACTGACAATTATACACGCGTACAAGTATTTCAGTGAACATCATGGTTGCCACACCATGGCACAAAGGACTGACGGTTCTACACGTGTACAAATAAATCAGTGAACATCATGGTTGCCACACCATGGCACAACGGACTGACAGTTCTACACGTGTACATGTAAGTCAGTGAACATCATGGTTGCCACACCATGGCACAATGGTCTGACAGTTATACACTTGTACAACTAATTAAATGAACATCATGGTTGCCACACCATGGCACAATGGACTGACAGTTCTACACTTGTACAACTAATTCAGTGAACATCATGTTTGCCACAGCATGGCAAAATGGACTGACAGTTATACACGCGTACAAGTATTTCAGTGAACATCATGGTTGCCACACCATGGCACAAAGGACTGACGTTTCTACACGTGTACAAGTAAATCAGTGAACATCATGGTTGCCACACCATGGCACAACGGACTGACAGTTCTACACGTGTACAACTAATTCAGTGAACATCATGGTTGCCACACCATGGCACAATGGACTGACAGTTCTACACGTGTACAAGTAAGTCAGTGAACACCATGGTTGCCACACCATGACACAATGGACTGACAGTTCTACACGTGTACAAGTAAGTCAGTGAACATCATGGTTGCAACAGCATGGCAAAATGGACTGAAAGTTCTACACGTGTACAAGTAAGTCAGTGAACATCATGGTTGCCACACCATGTCACAATGGACTGACAGTTCAACACGTGTACAAGTAAGTCAGTGAACATCATGGTTGCCACACCATGACACAATGGACTGACAGTTTTACACGTGTACAAGTAAGTCAGTGAACATCATGGTTGCCACACCATGGCACAATGGATTGAAGGTTCTACACGTGAACAAGTAAGTCAGTGAACACCATGGTTGCCACGCCATGACACAATTGACTGGCAGTTCTACACGTGTACAAGTAAGTCAGTGAACGTCATGGTTTCCACACCATGGCACAATGGACTGACATTTCTACACGTGTACAAGTAAGTCAGTGAACATCATGGTTGCCACACCATGACACAATGGACTGACAGTTCTACACGTGTACAAGTAAATCAGTGAACATCATGGTTGCCACACCATGGCACGATGGACTGACAGTTCTACACGTGTACAAGTAAGTCAGTGAACATAATGAATTGCTTTACCATACTAATGGATCGATAATGCAATGTGTACAAATAAGCCGCGAACATCATGCAGCTGGCCACCATGGCACAAATGGTTCGACAGTTCTCACGTAGATAAGTAAGCTCGTTAACATCGTGGATGCCACACCATGGCACAATGGACTGACAGTTCTACACTTGTACAAGTAAGTCAGTGAACATCATGGTTGCCACAACATGGCACAATGGACTGACAGTTCTACACGTGTACAACTAGTTAAATGAACATCATGGTTGCCACACCATGGCACAAAGGTCTGACAGTTCTACAAGTGTACAACTAATTTAGTGAACATCATGTTTGCCACAGCTTGGCAAAATGGACTGACAGTTCTACACGTGTACAAGTAAGTCAGTGAACATCATGGTTGCCACACCATGGCACAACGGACTGACAGTTCTACACGTGTACAACTAATTCAGTGAACATCATGGTTGCCACACCATGGCAAAATGGACTGACAGTTCTACACGTGTACAAGTAAGTCAGTGAACATCATGGTTGCCACACCATGGCACAATGGACTGACAGTTCTACACGTGTACAAGTAAGTCAATGAACATCATGGTTGCCACACCATGACACAATGGACTGACAGTTCTACACGTGTACAAGTAAGTCAGTGAACATCATGGTTGCCACGCCATGTCACAATGGACTGACAGTTCTACACGTGTACAAGTAAGTCAGTGAACATCATGGTTGCCACACCATGGCACAATGGACTGACAGTTCTACACGTGTACAAGTAAGTCAGTGAACATCATGGTTGCCACACCATGGCACAATGGACTGACAGTTCTACACGTGTACAAGTAAGTCAGTGAACATCATGGTTGCCACACCATGACACAATGGACTGACAGTTCTACACGTGTACAAGTAAGTCAGTGAACATCATGTTTGCCACAGCATGGCACAATGGACTGAAAGTTCTACACGTGTACAAGTAAGTCAGTGAACATCATGGTTGCCACACCATGGCACAATGGACAGACAGTTCTACACGTGTACAAGTAAGTCAGTGAACATCATGGTTGCCACACCATGACACAAAGGACTGACAGTTCTACACGTGTACAAGAAAGTCAGTGAACATCATGGTTGCCACACCATGGCAAATTGGACTGAAGGTTCTACACGTGTACAAGTAAGTCAGAGAACACCATGGTTGCCACACCATATAACAATTGACTGGCAGTTCTACACGTGTACAAGTAAGTCAGTGAACATCATGGTTTCCACACCATGGCACAATGGACTGACAGTTCTACACGTGTACAAGTAAATCAGTGAACATCATGGTTGCCACACCATGGCACGATGGATTGACAGTTCTACACGTGTACAAGTAAGTCAGTGAACATAATGGTTGCCACAGCATGGCACAATGAACTGACAATTCTATACGTGTACAAGTAAGTCAGTTAACATCATGGTTGCCACACCATGGCACAATGGACTGACAGTTCTACTCGTGTACAAGTAAGTCAATGAACATCATGGTTGCCACACCATGGCACAATGGTCTGACAGTTATACACTTGTACAACTAATTAAATGAACATCATGGTTGCCACACCATGGCACAATGGACTGACAGTTCTACTCGTGTACAAGTAAGTCAATGAACATCATGGTTGCCACACCATGGCACAATGGTCTGACAGTTATACACTTGTACAACTAATTAAATGAACATCATGGTTGCCACACCATGGCACAATGGACTGACAATTCTACACGTGTACAAGTAAGTCAGTGAACATCATGGTTGCCACACCATGGCACAATGGACTGACAGTTCTACACGTGTACAAGTAAGTCAGTGAACATCATGTTTGCCACAGCATGGCAAAATGGACTGACACTTCTACACGTGTACAAGTAAGTCAGTGAACATCATGGTTGCCGCACCATGGCACAACGGACTGACAGTTCTACACGTGTACAACTAATTCAGTGAACATCATGGTTGCCACACCATGGCACAAAGGACTGACAGTTCTACACGTGTACAAGTAATTCAGTGAACATCATGGTTGCCACACCATGACACAATGGACTGACAGTTCTACACGTGTACAAGTAAGTCAGTGAACATCATGTTTGCCACAGCATGGCTCAATGGACTGAAAGTTCTACACGTGTACAAGTAAGTCAGTGAACATCATGGTTGCCACACCATGACACAAAGGACTGACAGTTCTACACGTGTACAAGAAAGTCAGTGAACATCATGGTTGCCACACCATGGCAAATTGGACTGAAGGTTCTAGACGTGTACAAGTAAGTCAGAGAACACCATGGTTGCCACACCATATAACAATTGACTGGCAGTTCTACACGTGTACAAGTAAGTCAGTGAACATCATTGTTTCCACACCATGGCACAATGGACTGACAGTTCTACACGTGTACAAGTAAATCAGTGAACATCATGGTTGCCACACCATGGCACGATGGACTGACAGTTCTACACGTGTACAAGTAAGTCAGTGAACATAATGGTTGCCACAGCATGTCACAATGAACTGACAGTTCTATACGTGTACAAGTAAGTCAGTTAACATCATGGTTGCCACACCATGGCACAATGGACTGACAGTTCTACTCGTGTACAAGTAAGTCAATGAACATCATGGTTGCCACACCATGGCACAATGGTCTGACAGTTATACACTTGTACAACTAATTAAATGAACATCATGGTTGCCACACCATGGCACAATGGACTGACAGTTCTATACGTGTACAACTAATTCAGTGAACATCATGGTTGCCACACCATGGCACAACGGACTGACAGTTCTACACGTGTACATGTAAGTCAGTGAACATCATGGTTGCCACACCATGGCACAATGTGCTGACAGTTCTACACGTGTACAACAAATTTAGTGCACATCATGGTTGCCACACCATGGCACAATGTACTGACAGTTCTACACGTGAACAAATAATTAAGTGAACACCATGGTTGCCACAGCATTGCACAATGGACTGACAGGTCTACACGTGTACAACTAATTAAATGAACACCATGGTTGCCACACCATGTCACAATGAACTGACAGTTCTATACGTGTACAAGT
Organism: Paraescarpia echinospica; assembly: GCA_020002185.1. NCBI lineage: Eukaryota > Metazoa > Annelida > Polychaeta > Sabellida > Siboglinidae > Paraescarpia > Paraescarpia echinospica. The sequence continues at coordinate 19,957 of JAHLWY010001073.1, forward strand.
AAGTCAGTTAACATCATGGTTGCCACACCATGGCACAATGGACTGACAGTTCTACTCGTGTACAAGTAAGTCAATGAACATCATGGTTGCCACACCATGGCACAATGGTCTGACAGTTATACACTTGTACAACTAATTAAATGAACATCATGGTTGCCACACCATGGCACAATGGACTGACAGTTCTACACGTGTACAAGTAAGTCAGTGAACATCATGGTTGCCACACCATGGCACAACGGACTGACAGTTCTACACGTGTACATGTAAGTCAGTGAACATCATGGTTGCCACACCATGGCACAATGGTCTGACAGTTATACACTTGTACAACTAATTAAATGAACATCATGTTTGCCACACCATGGCACAATGGAATGACAGTTCTACACTTGTACAACTAATTCAGTGAACATCATGTTTGCCACAGCATGGCAAAATGGACTGACAATTATACACGCGTACAAGTATTTCAGTGAACATCATGGTTGCCACACCATGGCACAAAGGACTGACGGTTCTACACGTGTACAAATAAATCAGTGAACATCATGGTTGCCACACCATGGCACAACGGACTGACAGTTCTACACGTGTACATGTAAGTCAGTGAACATCATGGTTGCCACACCATGGCACAATGGTCTGACAGTTATACACTTGTACAACTAATTAAATGAACATCATGGTTGCCACACCATGGCACAATGGACTGACAGTTCTACACTTGTACAACTAATTCAGTGAACATCATGTTTGCCACAGCATGGCAAAATGGACTGACAATTATACACGCGTACAAGTATTTCAGTGAACATCATGGTTGCCACACCATGGCACAAAGGACTGACGGTTCTACACGTGTACAAGTAAATCAGTGAACATCATGGTTGCCACACCACGGCACAACGGACTGACAATTCTACACGTGTACAACTAATTCAGTGAACATCATGGTTGCCACACCATGGCACAATGGACTGACAGTTCTACACGTGTACAAGTAAGTCAGTGAACACCATGGTTGCCACACCATGACACAATGGACTGACAGTTCTACACGTGTACAAGTAAGTCAGTGAACATCATGGTTGCCACAGCATGGCAAAATGGACTGAAAGTTCTACACGTGTACAAGTAAGTCAGTGAACATCATGGTTGCCACACCATGTCACAATGGACTGACAGTTCAACACGTGTACAAGTAAGTCAGTGAACATCATGGTTGCCACACCATGACACAATGGACTGACAGTTTTACACGTGTACAAGTAAGTCAGTGAACATCATGGTTGCCACACCATGGCACAATGGATTGAAGGTTCTACACGTGAACAAGTAAGTCAGTGAACACCATGGTTGCCACACCATGACACAATTGACTGGCAGTTCTACACGTGTACAAGTAAGTCAGTGAACGTCATGGTTTCCACACCATGGCACAATGGACTGACAGTTCTACACGTGTACAAGTAAGTCAGTGAACATCATGGTTGCCACACCATGCACAATGGACTGACAGTTCTACACGTGTACAAGTAAATCAGTGAACATCATGGTTGCCACACCATGGCACGATGGACTGACAGTTCTACACGTGTACAAGTAAGTCAGTGAACATAATGGTTGCCACAGCATGGCACAATGAACTGACAGTTCTACACGTGTACAAGTAAATCAGTTAACATCATGGTTGCCACACCATGGCACAATGGACTGACAGTTCTACTCGTGTACAAATAAGTCAGTGAACATCATGGTAGCCACACCATGGCACAATGGTCTGACAGTTCTTCACGTGTACAAGTAAGTCAGTTAACATCGTGGATGCCACACCATGGCACAATGTACTGACAGTTCTACACTTGTACAAGTAAGTCAGTGAACATCATGGTTGCCACAAAATGGCACAATGGACTGACAGTTCTACACATGTACAACTAGTTAAATGAACATCATGGTTGCCACACCATGGCACAAAGGTCTGACAGTTCTACAAGTGTACAACTAATTTAGTGAACATCATGTTTGCCACAGCTTGGCAAAATGGACTGACAGTTCTACACGTGTACAAGTAAGTCAGTGAACATCATGGTTGCCACACCATGGCACAACGGACTGACAGTTCTACACGTGTACAACTAATTCAGTGAACATCATGGTTGCCACACCATGGCACAATGGACTGACAGTTCTACACGTGTACAAGTAAGTCAGTGAACATCATGGTTGCCACACCATGGCACAATGGACTGACAGTTCTACACGTGTACAAGTAAGTCAATGAACATCATGGTTGCCACACCATGACACAATGGACTGACAGTTCTACACGTGTACAAGTAAGTCAGTGAACATCATGTTTGCCACAGCATGGCACAATGGACTGAAAGTTCTACACGTGTACAAGTAAGTCAGTGAACATCATGGTTGCCACACCATGGCACAATGGACTGACAATTCTACACGTGTACAAGTAAGTCAGTGAACATCATGGTTGCCACACCATGGCACAATGGACTGACAGTTCTACACGTGTACAAGTAAGTCAGTGAACATCATGGTTGCCACACCATGACACAATGGACTGACAGTTCTACACGTGTACAAGTAAGTCAATGAACATCATGTTTGCCACAGCATGGCACAATGGACTGAAAGTTCTACACGTGTACAAGTAAGTCAGTGAACATCATGGTTGCCACACCATGGCACAATGGACAGACAGTTCTACACGTGTACAAGTAAGTCAGTGAACATCATGGTTGCCACACCATGACACAAAGGACTGACAGTTCTACACGTGTACAAGAAAGTCAGTGAACATCATGGTTGCCACACCATGGCACAATGGACTGACAGTTCTACACGTGTACAAGTAAGTCAGAGAACACCATGGTTGCCACACCATATAACAATTGACTGGCAGTTCTACACGTGTACAAGTAAGTCAGTGAACATCATGGTTTCCACACCATGGCACAATGGACTGACAGTTCTACACGTGTACAAGTAAATCAGTGAACATCATGGTTGCCACACCATGGCACGATGGATTGACAGTTCTACACGTGTACAAGTAAGTCAGTGAACATAATGGTTGCCACAGCATGGCACAATGAACTGACAATTCTATACGTGTACAAGTAAGTCAGTTAACATCATGGTTGCCACACCATGGCACAATGGACTGACAGTTCTACTCGTGTACAAGTAAGTCAATCAACATCATGGTTGCAACACCATGGCACAATGGTCTCACAGTTATACACTTGTACAACTAATTAAATGAACATCATGGTTGCCACACCATGGCACAATGGACTGACAGTTCTACTCGTGTACAAGTAAGTCAATGAACATCATGGTTGCCACACCATGGCACAATGGTCTGACAGTTATACACTTGTACAACTAATTAAATGAACATCATGGTTGCCACACCATGGCACAATGGACTGACAGTTCTACACTTGTACAACTAATTCAGTGAACATCATGTTTGCCACAGCATGGCAAAATGGACTGACAGTTATACACGCGTACAAGTATTTCAGTGAACATCATGGTTGCCACACCATGGCACAAAGGACTGACGGTTCTACACGTGTACAAGTAAATCAGTGAACATCATGGTTGCCACACCATGGCACAACGGACTGACAGTTCTACACGTGTACAACTAATTCAGTGAACATCATGGTTGCCACACCATGGCACAATGGACTGACAGTTCTACACGTGTACAAGTAAGTCAGTGAACATCATGGTTGCCACACCATGACACAAAGGACTGACAGTTCTACACGTGTACAAGAAAGTCAGTGAACATCATGGTTGCCACTCCATGGCAAATTGGACTGAAGGTTCTACACGTGTACAAGTAAGTCAGAGAACACCATGGTTGCCACACCATATAACAATTGACTGGCAGTTCTACACGTGTACAAGTAAGTCAGTGAACATCATGTTTTCCACACCATGGCACAATGGACTGACAGTTCTACACGTGTACAAGTAAATCAGTGAACATCATGGTTGCCACACCATGGCACGATGGATTGACAGTTCTACACGTGTACAAGTAAGTCAGTGAACATAATGGTTGCCACAGCATGGCACAATGAACTGACAATTCTATACGTGTACAAGTAAGTCAGTTAACATCATGGTTGCCACACCATGGCACAATGGACTGACAGTTCTACTCGTGTACAAGTAAGTCAATCAACATCATGGTTGCAACACCATGGCACAATGGTCTCACAGTTATACACTTGTACAACTAATTAAATGAACATCATGGTTGCCACACCATGGCACAATGGACTGACAGTTCTACTCGTGTACAAGTAAGTCAATGAACATCATGGTTGCCACACCATGGCACAGTGGTCTGACAGTTATACACTTGTACAACTAATTAAATGAACATCATGGTTGCCACACCATGGCACAATGGACTGACAGTTCTACACTTGTACAACTAATTCAGTGAACATCATGTTTGCCACAGCATGGCAAAATGGACTGACAGTTATACACGCGTACAAGTATTACAGTGAACATCATGGTTGCCACACCATGGCACAAAGGACTGACGGTTCTACACGTGTACAAGTAAATCAGTGAACATCATGGTTGCCACACCATGGCACAACGGACTGACAGTTCTACACGTGTACAACTAATTCAGTGAATATCATGGATGCCACACCATGGCACAATGGACTGACAGTTCTAAACGTGTACAAGTAAGTCAGTGAACACCATGGTTGCCACACCATGACACAATGGACTGACAGTTCTATACGTGTACAAGTAAGTCAATGAACATCATGGTTGCCACAGCATGGCAAAATGGACTGAAAGTTCTACACGTGTACAAGTAAGTCAGTGAACATCATGGTTGCCACACCATGTCACAATGGACTGACAGTTCAACACGTGTACAAGTAAGTCAGTGAACATCATGGTTGCCACACCATGACACAATGGACTGACAGTTTTACACGTGTACAAGTAAGTCAGTGAACATCATGGTTGCCACACCATGGCACAATGGATTGAAGGTTCTACACGGGAACAAGTAAGTCAGTGAACACCATGGTTGCCACACCATGACACAATTGACTGGCAGTTCTACACGTGTACAAGTAAGTCAGTGAACATCATGGTTGCCACACCATGGCACAATGGACTGACAGTTCTACACGTGTACAAGTAAGTCAGTGAACATCATGGTTGCCACACCATGACACAATGGACTGACAGTTCTACACGTGTACAAGTAAATCAGTGAAAATCACGGTTGCCACACCATGGCACGATGGACTGACAGTTCTACACGTGTACAAGTAAGTCAGAGAACATCATGGTTGCCACACCATGGCACAAAGGACTGACGGTTCTACACGTGTACAAGAAAGTCAGTGAACATCATGTTTGCCACACCATGGCGCAACGGACTGACAGTTCTACACGTGTACAACTAATTCAGTGAACATCATGGTTGCCACAACATGGCACAATGGACTGACAGTTCTACACGTGTACAAGTATGTCAGTGAATATCATGGTTGCCACACCATGGCACAATGGACTGACAGTTCTACACGTGTACAAGTAAGTCAGTGAACATCATGGTTGCCACACCATGACAAAATGGACTGACAGTTCTACACGTGTACAAATAAGTCAGTGAACATCATGGTTGCCACAGCATGGCACAATGGTCTGATAGTTCTACACGTGTACAACTAATTAAGTGAACAACATGGTTGCCACACCATGGCACAAAGGACTGACAGTTCTACAAGTGTACAACTAATTTAGTGAACATCATGTTTGCCACAGCATGGCAAAATGGACTGACACTTCTACACGTGTACAAGTAAGTCAGTGAACATCATGGTTGCCGCACCATGGCACAACGGACTGACAGTTCTACACGTGTACAACTAATTCAGTGAACATCATGGTTGCCACACCATGGCACAAAGGACTGACAGTTCTACACGTGTACAAGTAAGTCAGTGAACATCATGGTTGCCACACCATGACACAATGGACTGACAGTTCTACACGTGTACAAGTAAGTCAGTGAACATCATGTTTGCCACAGCATGGCACAATGGACTGAAAGTTCTACACGTGTACAAGAAAGTCAGTGAACATCATGGTTGCCACACCATGACACAAAGGACTGACAGTTCTACACGTGTACAAGAAAGTCAGTGAACATCATGGTTGCCACACCATGGCAAATTGGACTGAAAGTTCTACACGTGTACAAGTAAGTCAGAGAACACCATGGTTGCCACACCATATAACAATTGACTGGAAGTTCTACACGTGTACAAGTAAGTCAGTGAACATCATGGTTTCCACACCATGGCACAATGGACTGACAGTTCTACACGTGAACAAGTAAATCAGTGAACATCATGGTTGCCACACCATGGCACGATGGACTGACAGTTCTACACGTGTACAAGTAAAGTCAGTGAACATAATGGTTGCCACAGCATGTCACAATGAACTGACAGTTCTATACGTGTACAAGTAAGTCAGTTAACATCATGGTTGCCACACCATGGCACAATGGACTGACAGTTCTACTCGTGTACAAGTAAGTCAATGAACATCATGGTTGCCACACCATGGCACAATGGTATGACAGTTATACACTTGTACAACTAATTAAATGAACATCATGGTTGCCCGCACCGTTGTGGCACAATGGACGGCGAAGTTCTATGCGTGTACAACTAATTCAGGAGACATCATGGTTGCCACGCAGCGGCGCAACGGACTGACAGTTCTACGTGTGTACGTAAAGTCGGTGAACATCATGGATTTTACATACACCGTAACAAGGCTGACGGTTCTTCACGTGTACAAATAAGTCGGTGAACATCATGGATTTGCCACACCGTGGCGCAACGAACTCACAGTTCTACACGTGTACAACTAATTCGAGTGAACATCATGGTTGCCACACCATGGCACAATGAATGAAACAGTTCTACGTGTACAAGTAAATCAGTGAACATCATGGTTACCACACCATGACAAAATGGACTGACAGTTCTACACGTGTACAAGTAAGTCAGTGAACATCACGGTTGCCACAGCATGGCACAATGGTCTGACAGTTCTACACGTGTACAACTAATTAAGTTAACATCATGGTTGCCACATCATGGCACAAAGGACTGACAGTTCTACAAGTGTACAACTAATTTAGTGAACATCATGTTTGCCACAGCATGGCAAAATGGACTGACAGTTCTACACGTGTACAACTAATTCAGTGAACATCATGGTTGCACATCATGGTACAAAGGACTGACAGTTCTACACATGTAGAAGTAAGTCAGTGAACATCATGGTTGCCACACCATGGCACAATGGACTGACAGTTCTACACGTGTACAAGTAAGTCAGTGAACATCATGTTTGCCACACCATGGCACAATGGACTGACAGTTCTACACGTGTACAAGTAAGTCAGTGAACATCATGGTTGCCACACCATGACACAATGGACTGACAGTTCTACACGTGTACAAGTAAGTCAGTGAACATCATGTTTGCCACAGCATGGCACAATGGACTGAAAGTTCTACACGTGTACAAGTAAGTCAGTGAACATCATGGTTGCCACACCATGGCACAATGGACTGACAGTTCTACACGTGTACAAGTAAGTCAGTGAACATCATGGTTGCCACACCATGACACAAAGGACTGACAGTTCTACACGTGTACAAGAAAGTCAGTGAACATCATGGTTGCCACACCATGGCAAATTGGACTGAAAGTTCTACACGTGTACAAGTAAGTCAGAGAACACCATGGTTGCCACACCATATAACAATTGACTGGCAGTTCTACACGTGTACAAGTAAGTCAGTGAACATCATGGTTTCCACACCATGGCACAATGGACTGACAGTTCTACACGTGTACAAGAAAGTCAGTGAACATCATGGTTGCCACACCATGGCAAATTGGACTGAAGGTTCTACACGTGTACAAGTAAGTCAGAGAACACCATGGTTGCCACACCATATAACAATTGACTGGCAGTTCTACACGTGTACAAGTAAGTCAGTGAACATCATGTTTTCCACACCATGGCACAATGGACTGACAGTTCTACACGTGTACAAGTAAATCAGTGAACATCATGGTTGCCACACCATGGCACGATGGACTGACAGTTCTACACGTGTACAAGTAAGTCAGTGAACATAATGGTTGCCACAGCATGTCACAATGAACTGACAGTTCTATACGTGTACAAGTAAGTCAGTTAACATCATGGTTGCCACACCATGGCACAATGGACTGACAGTTCTACTCGTGTACAAGTAAGTCAATGAACATCATTGTTGCCACACCATGGCACAATGGTCTGACAGTTATACACTTGTACAACTAATTAAATGAACATCATGGTTGCCACACCATGGCACAATGGACTGACAGTTCTATACGTGTACAACTAATTCAGGGAACATCATGGTTGCCACACCATGGCACAACGGACTGACAGTTCTACACGTGTACATGTAAGTCAGTGAACATCATGGTTGCCACACCATGGCACAAAGGACTGACGGTTCTTCACGTGTACAAATAAGTCAGTGAACATCATGGTTGCCACACCATGGCGCAACGGACTCACAGTTCTACACGTGTACAACTAATTCAGTGAACATCATGGTTGCCACACCATGGCACAATGGACTGACAGTTCTACACGTGTACAAGTATGTCAGTGAACATCATGGTTGCCACACCTTGACACATTGGACTGACAGTTCTACACGTGTACAAGTAAGTCAGTGAACATCATGGTTGTCACAGCATGGCACAATGGTCTGACAGTTCTACACGTGTACAACTATTTAAGTGAACATCATGGTTGCCACACCATGGCAAAAAGGACTGACAGTTCTACAAGTGTACAACTAATTTAGTGAACATCATGTTTGCCACAGCATGGCAAAATGGACTAACACTTCTACACGTGTACAAGTAAGTCAGTGAACATCATGGTTGCCACACCATGGCACAACGGACTGACAGTTCTACACGTGTACAACTAATTCAGTGAACATCATGGTTGCCACACCATGGCACAATGGACTGACAGTTCTACACGTGTACAAGTAAGTCAGTGAACATCATGGTTGCCACACCATGGCACAATGGACTGACAGTTCTACACGTGTACAAGTAAATCAGTGAACATCATGGTTGCCACACCATGACACAATGGACTGACAGTTCTACACGTGTACAAGTAAGTCAGTGAACATCATGTTTGCCACAGCATGGCACAATGGACTGAAAGTTCTACACGTGTACAAGTAAGTCAGTGAACATCATGGTTGCCACACCATGGCACAATGGACTGACAGTTCTACACGTGTCCAAGTAAGTCAGTGAACATCATGGTGGCCACACCATGACACAGAGGACTGACAGTTCTACACGTGTACAAGAAAGTCAGTGAACATCATGGTTGCCACACCATGGCAAATTGGACTGAAGGTTCTACACGTGTACAAGTAAGTCAGAGAACACCATGGTTGCCACACCATATAACAATTGACTGGCAGTTCTACACGTGTACAAGTAAGTCAGTGAACATCATGGTTTCCACACCATGGCACAATGGACTGACAGTTCTACACGTGTACAAGTAAATCAGTGAACATCATGGTTGCCACACCATGGCACGATGGATTGACAGTTCTACACGTGTACAAGTAAGTCAGTGAACATAATGGTTGCCACAGCATGGCACAATGAACTGACAATTCTATACGTGTACAAGTAAGTCAGTTAACATCATGGTTGCCACACCATGGCACAATGGACTGACAGTTCTACTCGTGTACAAGTAAGTCAATCAACATCATGGTTGCAACACCATGGCACAATGGTCTCACAGTTATACACTTGTACAACTAATTAAATGAACATCA